>JAIPRM010014082.1:0-10982 GCA_025469315.1 Stegophylla sp. TES_Ste_2020
AGAATTGAGAAATTCAAAAAATGACCTCTCTAAAGTACAATCTAGAGGCGAATCCGGTTTCAAAAAGTTATTGATCGAAACTTTTGGACAAGTATTTCTATACGAAAAAGTGTTAACAGACGTTCTGTTTGTCTTATCTGAGACCCTGAGTAGAGGTCCACGTCGCCAGCACATCACCTAATCTCGAATTTCTGACCCAAATTAGAACCGATGCACAAACAATTTTCGTTAGTGCTTTAATCCTTCAAAAGTTACTAACATTTTTTAAGCGGTGGAGTTGTGAAGACATTGCCCAGCACCCACCACGATTTAGAATTTTTGACCCAAAATAGAGTCAATCGTTGTTAGAGGACGTCGAAAATCGGTTTACCGCCAATAATAATATTATATATATTGAATTATCTATCTTCTGTGAACTATGCTTGTGGCAAATTTAGAGAGTTGCAATTTAATACTTATACTTAAATACTAAAATTAAATACAATTCAATGCATTCAATTATACAATACAGAAAAAGTGATAAGAGAAATAGAAGGGACGTGTATACAGAAACAAAATAATGTTAACCTAAGTTATATTTAAAGAAAAAAATAACCATTCAATAATTATTTTTTTTTTAATTTTTATGTTTGCAATTAATATTAATATTCTTCTTTATGTAGAAAGGCATAGAATTGTAATATTTAGGCCCAAGATAATTGGCAAATTTTTGACCAACTGATTTTTTGAATAGTGGTATTTTAGCATCGAATGATCGAAAAGCTCTTTTATTATTAATTTCGTTTTTGTTAACCCGCACTGATCTAAGTTTTTAGTCACCCACAAAATAGCAATTTCTTTGAATACGAAGTCAATTGGTAATACATTGAACTCCTTAAAGTTATAACTTGTTGATCCAATATATAATTTGGTTTTTTGAAAACATACGCGCACTATCTGTCGATGTTGGAGCAACAAAGGTTTTAGAGCGTTATCAGAGAGTCCTCCCCAGATTAACAGACCATACTGAAATATTGTTTGATATAAAACTAAATGTACAATGAGTTTATAGATTAGCTCCAACATCCAACAAGCTTTACAATACCTCCAAAATATATAATATTATGTATATAGTGATATCGATATTATAGAATTTAAATGTGTCAATTTGTTGACATGTATGAAAATTTCTATTTTATTTTTTCGAGAGGTGTGGAGTGTGCCCTATGAGGTGCTGAAGCACCTCGTTAACAGACACCCCGAAAATCGGCGCTCATGTGCCTATGACGATAATTCTGATATAACCGTTATGGTAAGTTAGGGTAACTAGAGCCAGGGACTTATAGCTCTAAATAAATTAAAAATATGTATGCATTTATATATGCTCTAAAAATGTACCAAATATGCTATAAAATATGCAAAAATGCTTAAATAATCTCTTATAAAACATACCACTGTAAAACTCGAAATATTTAAAAATTTTATTGTAGGTATGGTGTATTTTAATACGTATTATTGATTCTTCTATTATTTATCAAATTTTCAAATAATACATTCAATCTCTTTATTTATTCAGGGAAAATTTTTCCTATACCAAGAAAACTCCAAATTAAAAATTTGAAAAATAGGTGAAATATGCAAAATATATATGGAAATTAAAGAGAACTGTATGAAACTCTTAGTGTTGTGAAACGCATTTCCGTATTACTTAGCTATGTTTTGAATGATTTTTGAAAAACATGCTAACTCCTATAATTATTAGTCCCTAGCCCTGATGATAATTGGCGGTAGATAACACAAAACTGAACCGTAGCCCCAGAACGCCGAGTGGCCCCGAGTAGAACTGAGTGTTGACGGTTTTTCGAAGAGAATAAAGAAAGAAAGAAAACGAAAAAACGGTAAAATTCGCCACGCCCTCTTTCGGCCAACTGCAGCCAGGATCACTTGCTCGGCCCGCCGCGGGCGTTCGAATGATTGCGCACGTGACGCCGTAATAAGAACACACCTCCAGCGAACCCGTGACGCATGCGCTCTGTGTCGTGTAGTCTGAAATCTCGTCGGATTATTTCCTGTTAGGTTAGTCGAATTCCTTGACATCACAGCAGAGCCGGAGGACTCCAAAAACGACGACGTCGGAAATCGGCAAACCGTCGCAAGTCGATTTTGAAAATTTGCTGATGATTTTTGGGAATACATTTTTCCAGCATTAGAGTTAGTTAAGTCTACGACTTTCGGTTGATAGTGATGATCTATATTTCAAAGTGTGCCGCGTCGATCCACCGAGATCTATTTTATCCGTATATACTCGGTTGATAGAACTGCAGAAAATTTCAATTCTTCATAAATCGATTCTTCAAATTTGATTCCGCAAAAGCCACCGAGTTGATGGTGTTTAAATTTTCGCAATTGCATTTTTAACATTTGAAAGAACAATTTATTATTTTACTATAGTTTATTTATACCACGAGAACGGTGAAATCGCGTAATTTCTTATTGATGCCAGCACAGTAAAGTGAAAGTAAAAAACGATAATAATTATTATTGATGTAACATTATAAATATACAATTTGTATTATATTAAATGTAATAATAATAATAAAGTAATAACAATATATTCTATTTGACTATTACAAGTTTGTTTTTTTTTTCACACAAACCTATATAAATTATGAAAATATAAAACACAAAACAATAGAGCCTTTTTTCACTCGCTCAGAACTGAGAATAATTATTTATAATAATATTATGTAATGTTTCCAATACATATATGGTATGTTTAATGACTCACATTTATACTCACCGCTCATCGGTGGTTAATCCTGATTATTTTTTTTTTTTTTTTTAATCTTAACTTAATAGGTAATAAATACAATAAAACACAAAATCAAGTGGTGTTAGGTTAGCTAACGGAAAGTAAGGCTGAAAATTGTGTTTAAGTTTACATTCGGATGTACGGAATTCGTTTTTGCGAATTTAAAAAAAGGTGTAAGAACGCGAGGTGTGCAACGATTAAATTCTCCCAAACATTTGCGATTTCCAAAAAATTTGCGGATATAAGCTCAAAATCGAGTGAACGAGGTCACATGGCGTGCAGCGTTGCCGATTATTTGAGGCTAATATTATCGATTAGGATTAACTGGGATTTTTTCAAGGGGGGGGGTGTCCTCCTATATAAATGTCTATTGTAATTATTTAAGTATACAATTATTATAATCAAATTGTTAACGGACAATTTAAAAAAATTCATTAATTAGATATTTCATGTAGCAAAATTTAACTGCCTCTTCTATACAAGTTAACATTTTTACAACGTTATTTATTTAATGATAAATAAAATTCAGTAATATGAATTTTTAACGCATGGCAGGTTTCAAGTTTATTTCTGAATTGATAGTGGTTATAATAATTTTACATTTCAAGGAGGGTGTCCACACACCCAAAACACCCCCCTTGGTTGCGCCACTGCAGTTACTGCAAAAAAAAAAAAATAAAAAAAAAAAAACAAAGTGGCGCATTTTATTCGACTCCCCGGCCCTAAGGTTTTTCGAAAAACGCCCTATTCTTGTCCTCTACGTCATCCGCTATAGATATTCTCGGCCACGACAACAAGTGGTCAGACAATATTGCACACGTATCCGGTGGGGGCACACACCTCCAGCAGTCATCACCATGTGACGTCACGTCCGCACGTAAGCACACCGATTTCCATCGTGACGTCATTAACTCTGAAACGATGCCAAAAAATCAAAATGTCGTGAATAACTGTAATTTTTTTTTAACTCAGAAATCGGCAAATCATTTCGATCGAGATCATTGAATTTCCATATTATGTTTATTTTTACAGACCGACTGCGTAACGACCATCACGACGCCGGAAGTTGGCAAACGAATTGAGAATTTTAAAATTATTTGCGAATAAATTTGCTGCTAATATAATAGTTCATTGGATTTTGCTTTTACACTACAACGAAGTACCTGGTTTTTCTCTTTTGAATACCGTTTTATCGATAATTATCTTTTGCGGGCGATATATATACAAAAAATCTTATTGGGTTTTTTTTTTTCCTAATACTTGCAGATGTCTTTTTTCATTCTCTGGGATTTTTTATTTTTTTTTTTATTCCAAGATTTCATATCCAATCTACAACGCTGTCAACGTAAGCTGTTGAAAATATTGTCAAATTATCTTATCTTTTATCAGTCTGATTAAGAAATTGAATTGAGTACTACAAATAAGACTTTTTGTGTTATCGAAAACGAGGCCGTCGAAAGTCGTTTGGTCGTATGAATATAGAGTTCTTATTTATGTTATTCAGTGTTTCGTAAACTTTTTGCACTCAAAGCCCATACCCAACCCAAAACAAGTTTTCTCAGAGGTTGGGTCAAAAACATACTTACTATTGTGTTTGTTAATATAAGCGTTATTACAATTTCTGAAATAAAGATATTATTATTATTATTTTGACTTCCAAAAATCTCACAACACAAACATTTTTTTTTTTTTTTTTTTTGAATAGGGAGTTATCATGATTAGAACTGAAACCTAATGATTTTTCGAAATACAGAAAAATTTATTATTTAATTTGTATGTATAAATAAAATGTATCAAACATTTACTAGACAACGTTTGTTCATAAATGAAAATATCTATACTAAATATATAATCATACTGACTTTGTTTACATAAAATAATTACTCAAAATAATACCCATGCAACTATAATGGCTGCCCTTTTGAGATATTCTACTAATGAAATTATATCTGCTGCAAGACTCAATGGACGCAGTCAGCATTTTGGTCGTAAATCTTTCTTTTCATATTTTCTCTAACTTATACGATACAATTCCATTAATTTAAATACTTTATGGCGGCTCTAAATTCCCATGGAGGTGTTGCAATAAAAATGAAAATTCATGTAAAATAAAGTATTACGTAGACATGGGGATTATTACAGTAGGTATTTTGTACTTTGTGGTACAGAAATATTACGTCCAATTGATGGAATACCTACATTGGAACAAATAAAAAAAAAACTATATTATAAATATTATAATCTAAACGCTTATCAGCAGCATCTACAAAAATTCCTTATCGTATAAGTGACAAATAATGTATGACGCATGTGCTTAGATAATACACACTAGGTGAGAGAGCTGCAATAACCAATGCGCTCGAAGCACGTTCGTTCAGCTCCAAAGTATTCGTTGCGCATGCGTGAGTAATGAAATAATAGATAGCGCGGGACGGAGTGGAAATATTGTATTTTCCGGCGAATTCCGAGCCAATCACAAACCCTCGCATGCGCGGTGATGACCTCTGGGCTGAGTACACGTATCTCAAGATTTTTTAATTCATGACGGCTAGTGTGTATTATCTAAGTATGCTGGTAAACTGCCAAAAATTATTTTAAAATTAAATTATCAGTGATATTTTACATTTTTGGTCTCGTCGTCCTTGACGCTTAGGTAAGATCGTGGCTTAATTGTACCCGGTGGTGAAACTAGGGGGGCGCAAGAGGGTCTTTGGCACCCCCCGAGTTCGAGTTTGGCCCCCGTTGTTATTATTGAGATTATAAAACTAGAATGTAATTTAATATTTAATTAGATTCAGAAAATACGTGATTAATATTAATGAAAAAATATTGAAAATTTAACAATATTAATATTATACTTTTGATAGGACTTAATTTTATTTTTCTTTAACATTATTAGTTTGTCGTCTCCTCAGTAAAACGCTTCGCCCGATATTAAAAATAATACCCACAAGAGGGTGGTAGCGTCCACGATGAGAACCACTGGCCTTAATTTTATACAATCTGCAGAAGATGTCGGTCGATTGATTAGTCTTCCGACAACGAGCGCTCGTTTTACACGGTTTATGCACGTTTATTTATTTGCAGTCAATTTTTATTTTCAATAATTTTGCAAAAATAATTAAAACAATCCAAAAATGAAATAGTCGCCGATATAAATTTAAGCGATACAGATTTTAAAAATAGTCAAGCTCTCTGTTCTTTTTTTTTCTTTTTATTTAATTAAACTTATCAGATGTATTAACATATTATAATAATATCCTAGGATATTCTTCGAGACTAACAAGTCTGGAATACCTTTGATATTTTTGAAATAGGTGAATATAGTATGAAAATAAATCAAATTAAAAAACTAATTAATCTGATAAAGCTCGGTAATAAATGTCGACAGTAAATTTGCGAATATCAAATACATAATTTCTCGTCAAAATCACAGTTCTCTGAGTGCATGTTTAAGTTTTCTGAGGTGTTAGATTCCCAGTCGTAAAACGTGAATTGTAAATTGTTAATTTCCAGCCACTTAAAAATTACAGTTAATAATACGATTTATAACAGATTGAAACCAATTTTCCTTGTCTCGTGGAATTGTATATTATTAATTATAAATACGCGTGTGTGTGTAATATTATCGATTTGAATTAAACGAGGAATAAACGATAATATATACATTTGAAAATCATAAATCGGTAGAAATAGGAAAATAACAAAAATTTAACTAGATTATAATTTTGGTAGTTGGGGGTAATTAGGTTTGCTTTAATTGGTGATATTTATTAATGTCTCGTGTTACCCTCGTGATCCGATATGATACCCGAACAGTATGCAGTATGCAACGAGATTAAAATCCAGAAAAATATATATCGGCGTTTTTAGCCGTGAAAATTATTTATTTATTTTTACTTGTCTTTCGAACTAAAAGAGCTAGAAAGTCGGTGCGCATACCCTCATTAGAAAAGGCTTTTGAAGTAGATGCGAAATTTGGAACGTTTAAAAATCGAAGAAGTGTCCATGCTGACCGCAACTTGGCAAGCGCTTTTTTTTCTTTCTTTTCGTTTCTTTTTGAATTTTTAATATTGAAATTTTAAAGGGATTTTATATTTCAAGGATTCAGTATAAACGTCCAATGCCCAACTAACAGAGCAAACACCCAGTACGATATTTGTTCTAAATTCTTAAAGCAATTTTATAGCGTCAGGTTCTCAGCCCTAACTATAAAATATTGTAAATATCAATTAGATATTGGGCATTAATCGCAATTATTTACAAAATCGAGTAAATATTTCGATTTATGAAACGGAAAATTTTTTCTCTCTGCGTCCACAGTAAATTGCTAAAAAATTAGAAAGTCGGTCTCCTTTTCAAAAAAAAAAAAAAAAAACAAAAACAAAATGATGCGTTTAATACTGCACTCTCGCGTAGGTATCGAATTTTCGGACCTCTTTAGATTTGCAAACAACTCCTGTGAAGTATATTTATCAAAATCACGAATCGCCGATATTTTAAATCATATATATATTATATTTTATATTGAGCCAAATAGTTGTAATTATAAAATCAAAACCGTTATAAAATAAATTTAACATTTATATATATTTTTTATAGAATAACAATCTAAGTATATACAACTCGAGAAATAAAACGAAGTAGTTTTTGATTAGGTTTGGTAAATTAAGTTGAAATTCCTACAGGCATGTCTTGTGGCCAATAGCTTAGCGTGTAATTTAGCCACCCGGGGCGAAAATCAGATGATTTGCAGCCCTTCCTCTCTTTTTAAGGAAGAATTTACTTTTTTTTTGCAGTGCTCTCAGCTTCAATGCTTGAATTTCAAAAGATGTTTTAGATCCTGAACGGAGTGAAGAAGCTTATGATTTTATAATGATGTTTATTTATTTTTTATTTTTCCCTCTCTTTCTGGAATCACTTTTTCGTATAGAAATACTTGTCCAAAAGTTTCGGTCAGTATTTTTATAGATCACGAAACACACCCAGACGGTACTTAAAAGAGGTAATTTTTTCGATTTCCCAAATACTTTTTTTCAAAAACGTGGAAAATCTGTCGAAAAATTTGCGCAAATTATGCAATTACCGGAATTTCCGTAAAATTAAAAATCGCTTATTAACATAAATTCAAAAATAATATAGCTAGAAACTCGAAACTTTCGCCAGTGATTACTAAAAATAGTTCTTTAAAATTCAATACAACCGTGAAAAGCGTCAAGAGTATCCCACCACCCGAGGTGTGAAAAACACCCGACAAGCGAAGTATACACTTTTTTTTTGTGTTCGCTGCTTTCTAAATTAGCACTAAGGTGAAACGACTTTATTTTACATTCCTCATAAAAATGGTCGCCCTTCCCGCACCCCCACTGGTCTCGGCAATGTCCTTGGACTATTCTCATATTATTTTCTGAATTTTCGCTAATTTCGAAAATAATTTTACAGTTAACGAGGTCAATCAGCAGGTCAGGTTTATTTATGCGCTTATTTACATTCAATCCAATCGTTTAATTTTCCAATATTTAATTACAGCCTTTTAATTTTGATTTTGAATAATCAAAGACGGTAATAAATGTATTCGAAAACCGAGCATCGATAGGACTCGCACATTTACCGGATTTTCGAAAATAAAAATAAATAAGTAATAGTTCGCCTCGCCTTCTTTCAATACGATGTTATATGCATTGCATTATTTCGCTGGGCCGTGTCCGTCCATCCCGACCAATGACAGGCGTTCGAGATAATTACATAATATTATATAACAAACCTGCAGCGGTCGTCACTGCTACGCGAAGCGTACACCTGCTGGGAATTCCATAGCCTAATCTCTAACCTAACACACAGTCCAAAGGTTTCGAATAAACATAATAATATATTGGTTGACAATAATATTATTGGTATTTTATAAAATTTCATTTACTATAATTATTGTAAAATATAAATAAATACTTATGACGTGCGTCGGGGCCAATTAGCCACGTGGTGTAGCTAATTTTACATTAGGTATTTTTGTTAATTAAAGCCATCGGGTGGAATTACCGGGCGATTCCATTTTTGAAAAAAAAAAAAAAATAATAATAATGATATCTCGAGTTTGATGTAAAAATTTTAATTTGCCTATTTTTTTCTATTTGCCCACACTGGATTTGGACTTGTCCGATATTGTTAGCTCTTGGCATAAACTGGATAAGTTTATTTTTGGTTTCCTGAACATTTTGATTTAGTGAACTTGCTCGGTTGCTCCACTGGAGGGCTTCAATTTTGTATTAACTTCAATTATAACATGAAGTCATACGGTCTGTCGACATTTTTTCCTGGGACAGAAATTATAAGAGTATATCTGCAGTTCGCACGGTGTTGCAAATTGCCATTATATAATCGCAATTTTTTATGGAAAATCATGGATTGAAGATTGAAATAGTTTGTGGTATCGATAAAGACTAAAAAAAAAAAAAAATAAGGATTCAGTAAAATCGTTTCGAATCATTTTAATTATATATATATATATATATATATGATGCGAAGAAATCTAGTTTGAGAAAAATACAATATATTTTGTATTAATCTAATAGGACTTTGGGATTTAATATTGTGATTTTTTTCTATAAAACTAATGCAGACTTGAAATGAGAAACGTATACCCAATATTATTAGTACGGTAAAACCCCTCTTGTGCGGCCCTCGATACTGATCCGTCACACCGGTTGATCCAACCATAGTATGATTGATATGAATCTAATATATATATATATATATATATATATAATTAAATTGCCAGTTTACAATTTCCTTTTTCAGTCGTCTGCTTCTTTAGTACTCGTCGACTCTCTTTTCGTATTTTCTACAAATGACTTTTTTTCCCCCAAGTAATTTTTCTAGATATATGCTTATTGCTTACGTTCAATTTTTTTCTGCTAGTGTATAAATACACCTATACGTAATATATATAATTTAATATTTTACATGTCGACTATAAATTCGTATTGTTTTATATTTTCTGGTTCTGACCATGACCCCAGTCCCGATGGTTTTCATTTTGGAAGTGCTAGATAAATGTGCTAGAAGACATTTTTGGAAATAAAATATTGTTATAATATTTTTTATGTTTTCCGATTTCATATTAAAAAAAATAAATAAATAAATAAAAAAATTAAGGACATCGAATTTGCGACTCTCGTTACGAATCCTTTTCCTCGTTCAGGATTAATTTTTGCGCAGGCTTGTGTATTTCGTATTTTATTTCGTACATACTTACCTATATTCTTAATAGAAAATCCAATTCATTAATTTCGAAATTAATCTTCTTAATACGCAAATTTTCTTAGCACGTCAACGTTTTCGTTCACATATAGCTCATGGGTATCAAGTGATGACGCTCGAATACACACCTTTTTTGAATTCTAGACGACGGGGGAGGGGGGGGGGTTTCAACACATATCGAAAACCCGTTATCGGGATGAACCTGGAACAGCGGAGAGTTATCTATCGGTTTTGGGAAATTCTTTTGAATTTTAATCAAGTCCGTTTTCGTATTTAAAATGCGTTATTTTTCAAGTTTCTCGGTTTTTAGTGTCCATACAGGTTTTGTACTTACTATATAAACACGATATTTTAAACAAAAATCAATGAACAATAAATATAATCAAGACTTTTATAAATGGGGTTTGAGTAAACATTTTTTTTTTTTGAAAAGATTTTTAGCATCCGGAAACGAACGAGCTCGTGCTAGAAGGTCTGCAACAGTCGAATCGTTCTCAATACATTTTTTCACTGAATTTTTAAAAGTAAAGGAGGTCCGCCATACCTATTCATGTTTTTAGGTATACACTCGTCCGACCAGTCCTATTGTCAGTATAAAAACACAATGCGGTCTGATGCGGGGTTTTGAGCTATAATAATATGTCATCTGCAGTCCGGGATTAACGTTTTTTTTTTTTTTAGAAGGAAACGAGTGTTTGCGACGCTAATAGTTAATATTACTCCTCTTTAACATAGTACAATAATTTCATGTTCGAAGGTCATTAGTCACATTTTTTTTTTTTTTTTTTACAGAAAATTGATTTATCAATACTTTAACCAAATTCAAAACTTGAATTTGTATGTAGTACCAGTGGCGTGCGTAGAGGGGGGGATGGCTAAGGGCCTGAAGCCCTTCCCATCGTCCTTATTTATTGTATTTTATTTTGTATGAAGG
>JAIPRM010014083.1:0-10981 GCA_025469315.1 Stegophylla sp. TES_Ste_2020
TAGAAAAAATTCCACTAAATGTACCACTCCACACTCTCCGCTCTACTAATACATTTTATATTAAACCAAAAAAACAAAACTATAGTCATTATGCTCCCATGAATAGAATTCTCTTAAATGGTAATTCAATTAAAAACTTTGACTTTTTTTTTGATTCACCAAGCAAGTTAAAAAATGTTCTAAGTAATCTCTTATAATCAATTACTTATTGTAATTATATGTTTTAACACTTATAACTTAATTATGCTTAATTTAATATGTAATTATTTGAGATTATTATCTAAATTTCTTATTTTTGTTATCTGTACTTACTATATAATGAGTTGTTATCTGTACTCTTTGCCCTGGAGGGCGTTATTATTATTTATTGTAAATTTTCCTCTTTACAATAAATTATTATTACTATTACTATTACTATTACTATATTATATGAGCATAATATAATTTAAAAAGTATCAAAATATGCCATATAATATGCAGCAGGCTCAAATAAAAATTTCCTTATAACGTTAAAAAAAAAAAAAAAAAAAATCATAGACACCAATATAATAATCAACATAAAAGCATCATCTAAAAAAGTGCTCGCTCTCCTATAATCTGGCACTATCATTCCTCCCAAGTCCCAACTGAAATCATATTATTTTCATAACTTACAGATGTTACAATTGGCTCTTAAAAGTTTAAATTTAAAATAATAATTTAAGTTTTAATTTCTTTTAGTTTATCCGTACTCTACAGAATTTGTGCCCAGTGCCCACTTGGTTTACCTTAAATTCATAAATTATTATTATCATTTATCAGTAAACATTATTGTGTTATCAAACTGCATTATCCTACACATCATTTCCCGCGGATTTTTTATCAGCATTTATGCTATGTATATTATTTAATCATGAGCTCAATATATTTAGCCATTTAGGCTTAAAGGCAATAGAAGTATAGAAGCTATTAGCTGTGAAAAAAAAGAAATATCAATACTTTTTTTATAGTTTTTTTAATGTAATTTTATGATGTGAGTTATGAGTATAAACTATAAAAATTAAAGCTAATATTGCGGTCATGGTAGAGATAATTGAACTAAGAGGCAGATGTATTTGAAAATCATTCTGTCTGAATGTTTTCGTTCGATACACTGCCTTTACGCAACATGATTTTGTTTTTTGATTGATAAATTTTATTGCGTTACTGGTTTTTATAATTTGTCATAATCGATTTCGGTAATTGTCTACTTTAAAATGTACAGAAACGTCAAACCTCATTACTTTTCAATCGATGCTATAATGGCGGCACAAGAAAAAGTTTCTTGCCGTTTCATTAAAAAAATGGAATGTATTGGTAAGTTTTTTAATTTAAAATATCATATATTTGAAGCCAATGAACTAAGTGGCCTTCATTAATTCTTTTTTTCTTTTTTAATATGCACATTTTCATGCAAATCAAAAAGTCCAGTGTCGAAATAATTTTAGTTTTTGTTAGGTGGCAAACATTTTGACCAGCTCATGTAACTGAAAAAGCTATTTTACAGTTACATTTTTGTTTCAATATGATTGCCATCTTATAATATTCTGTATGTAGTTACAACCCAAAGAGCCTAATTGTTTTGTGTGAAATTAATGTTGACAAAAAAAGGTGACGGGTTAAATAAATACAGTAGAGACTTATCTAATCAATGAGAACTTGTGAGACCTATCATTAAATAATAAACACGGGAACAGCACTAATGTTGGTTGAAAATATGTACCTGAACTCATAGTTCTTAAACTATATGGAATAATTTAAGGGTCTGGTGCAATAACTAACTATCTCCATTTTTTCAAATTGTTCAGAAGGAACTAAAAACGAAATAATTAAATTATCCATTTAGAGAGGCAAGTTGCGTTCCTACCTATATAATTATTCACATATTTTTTTTATGTAGGTATATTTTTTAATTAATAAAAATAAAAAACGTGGAGATCCCTGATTATTGCACCGAATAACAGAATAGCCGATTTTATTTTCTAAATAACAATTTAAAGTTAATATATAATCATAAATTATATAAAATGACAAAACAATACAATTATGTATCTATTTTATAGTTAAATCTCTTATAAAATGTATCTTCGGAGATAGCTGGTTATTGCATCAAACTGTAGACCAGACTTCTCCATTTGTATGATATTAGTGTATCAACTGAACACATTTACCCATTTATTGTATCGATATAAAGACAACATTTTTATTTATCAGAAAGTGTAAAAATGTGCATTTTGGAAAAAAAGTGGAGATAGCTGGCTAATACATTCTTCAATTATTATAAGTTATGGAGTCACTGACTAAATTTCATTCAGAAGATAAACCAAATTATGTTGTACTTTTAATAGAGTATAATATGATCCAATATGCTGGTCAATAACTTTAAAAAAATAAGTCAAATTTCTTCAAAACAAAATTTTAATAACGCGTGTGTCTTTCCATGATTTTAATGATGCAATTGAACCAATTTAAAAAAGGTTAAATACCTGTTATAATCTTATGTGAAATAAGCTCTAATGATATTAAATCTATTAAATAAATTAAAACTCATTTACAAAATAATAATTTGTTTTTAGATAAGTGTTATTTTTAATTCCTACCAGAATAAATTGTCTTATTATATTACGTTGGAACTAAATTAAAATCATTTGAATCTGTGAAAATGACACATTTGGATTAACTGTTAAATGTTTCGAACTTCTTAGAATGTATTATGCTGCAAAAATTAGTTAAGTTTCTATCTATTTTTGTTAAAGTCTAGGTTTAAGTTTAACCAATGCATAATTAATGTTTTTTAACTACCTATTTTCCAAATATATTTTGTATGACATTTGATTGAGTTTGTTAAGTTTTGATTAAAGTCAGTTTACCTGTGCACTATACGCCATTAATAATTAAGATTAGAAATGTTTTTCATAAAACAATACAATTACATTGCATTTCCATGTACATATCTATAAAATGTCATAAAATATTATACAATTAGTAACATTAAAAATAAATGGAGGCACTTTATGGACAAAGGGTCTATTACAAAATTATGGTTTTGAGAAAAAGGCAAATTAAAGTTTTCAATACTTATTACAATAATATAGTAATATTTTTATCATAAAATTGCTCAGTATGGCCACAAAAAAATGAAATTTTTACATGGATACATTACAAGATGGCGATTAATTTAAATGATCTTCTGAAAAAGGGCTTATTCATCAATAAGTCATTTGTTCGGAGAACACCCCAATTAATGAAAGTAAAAATAAAATTTTTTTATATTTTTAATATGTCTTATGGTGAAATATCAGATATTTATTTGATAGATAATACCTAGTTTAGAAAATAATTAGTCACAAAGTTAAGTTTTTATAATTTTTTTTAGATTTTTTGGAATCGGGTATTTCTGAAAAAGAAGATGAGGATTCTGATCCAAAAGTAGAAATTCCTTTATGGATGATTAAAGTGTTCTTAGCTCAAAAGTCCATTCAATTTGATATGCCTAAAGCATATAATGAAATATACAGGTGTATATCAGTATGCTTTTTAATTTTAGTGTACCTAACAAATTTAAATATTATTTTTATTTTTAGAGGTGTTCTGACTGCTGATGCAAATGTAGTAGATTTATTCAAATTATGTAAATATTTCTATTTGTTTGGAAAGTTTTTGTCTCAATTAGAACATCGAGAAGCATTTGAAGTCCGAAAAACGTTGATTCGAGTAATATGAATAATACAAATGTATAATTAAAATATTTCTACTCAATACTAATAATTATAATTTTTCTTGTTTAGACATTCACAGAAAGGTTTAAACAGACAATGGATTGGGCACAAAATATAGATGATAATCAGCCATGCTTTAATAGGCTGGATTGTCTTGAAAGATGGATATTTAATGATGCCAGAGCTGCACAGCATCAGTTAAATGTTTATTTAACTCAAGGGTCGGGCCAAATGGACATTGCTGCAATGATATTAAATTATAGAAAACGAAAGATGCATGAAAATCGTATACTAGAATAAAATAATTTATTTAATAAATGTGTTTAAATTTCAGAAAATATTGTATATTTTGTAATCCAATTTTTATTAAATAATTAAAATAAAACTAAATAATTAATTATAATAAGTACATAGTTATGTTAATACATTGTTTAAAATCAAGGTTGTAAAGTGTTTTAAATAATATGTTTTAAACATTTTATACAGAAATATTTAAAATATTTTATTATGATCTTCTATGAAAGGATGGTTATAAAGAGTTATACATTCCAATGTATTTGATAAAAACAAGATAATGTCATCACCTAGTCTGGTAGAACCAAACTATAAACAAAGTACTATGTTACATTTTGTAAATAACTATAATATTATCATCCACGTTCATTACTTAATAAGTTAAAATTCAACATATTACACAATATAATATAGCTTCTTTCCTATGCTCAGAATCTAAATTAAAATTGAAAAACAAAATAGAAAAAAAAGTGTCAAAATTTATGGTTTTTTTAGTTATACAGTATGATTGATTACGCTCTTAGGTATCACTAAATATCTCAGCTGGATGATATCGTACTGAAATAAATTTTTCGTTGGGCTTAGGGAGTACTAGAATACACGTTTTTTTATGATTTTCAAATATTTAACCCTTTTAGTGTGTGCATGCGAAATGCAACTTACATTTTTTTTCAATGAGAACTTTTATTTTTTCTTACTTATTCGGATAGATTGATTTTTTTAAAACAATTTTTGTATAAAAACTTTTTTTTTTTAAATTGACCAAGTTAAAGAATGTCAAAATTTGAATTTATGCATAATTTGTTTTTTACAAAATTTTAATCTAAATCACTAAAAATTCAAATAAAAGATACATAATTAATCATTAGTTTTGGTATTTGTTATTTTTTGATGATTTTCAAATTTTTGACCTTTTTGGTGTGCATATGCGCAATACATCTTAATTTTTTTTAAATGGCAACTCTTATTTTTTCTACATACTCGGATAGATTGATCTTTTTAAATTAATTTTTTTAAAAAATTAACTACCAACATTGTTTGAAGATTTATTTTATTAGATACACGAGAGCATATGTTCCTCCAACAAGATGGTGTACCCAGTGGCTAGCCAGGATTTTCTCATGGGAGGCGCTAACAAATTTTATTAATAAACTTACCCAGTGGTATAATCATGGTGGGGGAGAGTTGAGGTATGTACAATCATGCTATATACCAGGGCTTTGGATCCTAGTCATTTATTCGGATTACGGGTGTTAATATCTGTGAAATAAAAATGGTTTATTTAATTGGGTATGAAAAATGATCTACCAATGGAATAAAAAAAGAAATTCTAAAATAATCTTCCGGCAAATTTACTTATTAGCAGTAAAATAAATATAAATTTAAATATTTAAGGCATCATATTAAGATTTAACATTATTTAAAATAATTTTTAATTCACTTTCTGCATTTAATTTTGAGTTTTTATTTAAATTTGATATGTCTTAAGCGGTTTGAATAGTTTTAACCCGAATCCAAATCTATATTCTATATCTGAAGAAATTTACTTAATATTAAACACATACTCAACATTTTTCTCGATATTTAAGTCCTAAACCACAGTAAATCCTGGTTATTTTATAGCACACACAATTGGTATGCTCCTGATCAAACAACCTAAACATTCCTCAAATTTCTCTTAAACTATCAACTATGATATGAAATAACTCAAGAAATTAATTATTGAATCATGTCGATCTATCTATTAATTTATAGCCGAATGTAAAAGTTTTAATCGTTTATGTGGTTTGTTATTTCAGTTATATATTTAAGATCTACTTTGCTGGTGTTGAGCTATTTTAACGTTTCTTTTAGTAGATATAATACTATAATAGTAATAAAAAAAATATCAATGGAAGGGGATTTAACACTTAAACCTCCCCCTGGCTACACCACTGGGTGCACAGCTCATAATGCAAGAATTGTGAGACAATATTTGGATCAAATATTTCTGAACCACTGGATTGGAATTTATGGAGTTGTTTCTTGGCCAGCACGGTCTCCAAAATTAACACCATTGGATTTTTTTTTAATGGGGACATTTGAAAACTGTGGTTTATACAGATCCACTTATCAATCTCCAGGGCTTAAAAAATAAAATACGGGCAGTATGTGACATTTTAAGAGAGGACCAAATAAAAGCAGCAACTTTAAATGAACTTTTGAGGTGACTTGAATTGTGTTTAGAACATAATAGACAAAACTTCGAACAATTTATTTATTTAATTAATATAATATTTTTATTTATTATAATTTTTTTTTTTTAATAATTACTTCTACTACTATTATTATAATAATTAGTTTGTTATTATTTAATTAAAAAAAGTTAACTCAATACAAAAATATTACATACTAAAAATTATGTTGAATTATTTACCTAAAACTCATTTTGAGTTTTTAGTAATTTATGTTCATATTTCGTAAAAATCAAATTATGCATAAATTTAAATTTTGATATGCTGTAACTAGGTCAATTTTGAAAAATATAAGAATTTTTTCTACAAAAATTGTTTAAAAAAAATCTATCTATCCGAATATGTAGACAAAAAAATAAGAATTGTCATTTGAAAATATTTAAGTTGTATTGTGCGTACGCACACTGAAATGGTTAAAAATTTGAAAATATCAAATTCCAAAACTAATGTTTAATTATGTATCACTTATTGAAATATAATATTATAAATAATGACCGCATAATGACCCCTAAGAAGATTAAAAGGAGTAAAAATAGAACACGTAATTTTTAGGTCAGATTTTTTTGAAACCAAGCAAAATATACCTATAATAATATCATGTAACACAAATAATGAAATATAGCTATAACTCGATTTTTCATTATTCAGTCTCTAAAAGGGTTAACTTTAAAAGTTTTACGATTTTTAATTTTGTGTAAATATAAATCGAGTCCCGCTTCGCTACGGTTCCCATACGTCCTGGAAAACCGGAATTATTGTCTCATCAGTTTTCGAATTTGTGTCCTCGTCTATCGTTTTCCTCTCACTCGATATCTATTATTATTATTATTATTATTATTATAGTCAGACGACGAGAGTGAAATGCGCAAATATTATGAAAACAACAGCACCGGTTACGAATGATTATTACTACAATATTGCGTCAATCGTTGTTGCGCGTCGTCAGTCAGTAGGACCGCGACCTCGTTCGCGCGCGAACGTGTTGTGTTGCGTATATCGAATCGAAGCGCCGACGGACCGCGCGTTTCTCGCGTGCAGGCCGCCGCGATGACGACGGTCATCTCCTCGTGCGTCCGGTACTGTGCGGCCGGTCTGTTGGGCCCTATGACGTTGACGGTCGCGGCCGTGACGCTGTTCCTGGCCTACAAGTACTGCACGTACCATTACGGGCACTGGAGGCGGCTGGGCGTGCTGCACACCGACCCGGTACCGCTGTTCGGCCATTTCGCCGACCCGATGTTGGGCCGGCGCTCGTTCACCGAATTGGTGACCGAGCTGTACCGGCGCTTCGACGGCCGCCGGTTCTTCGGCATTTACCAACTGCGGCAACCGATGCTGGTGCTGCGCGACCCGGAGCTGGTGCACGCGGTGCTCACGCGGGACTTCGCGTCCTTTCAGGACCGCGTGCCGGAGCGCAACGCGTTCAAGCACGACCGGCTGGTCCAACACCTGGTGAATCTGCGCGGCGACCGGTGGAAGGCGGTCCGGGCCAAGCTCAGTCCCACGTTCTCCGTGGTCAAGCTGAAAGCTATGCTGGCCGATCTGCGCGTGTGCACCGGTCATCTGGTGGACAAGTTGTCGCGGCAGATCGGCAGCTCTGGCGGACAAGGTGAACGCGTCACTGTATGTTCCCGTCGACTCGAGGGCATAGGTTTAGGGGG
Source organism: Stegophylla sp. TES_Ste_2020 (assembly GCA_025469315.1). Lineage (NCBI taxonomy): Eukaryota > Metazoa > Arthropoda > Insecta > Hemiptera > Aphididae > Stegophylla > Stegophylla sp. TES_Ste_2020. Next base: position 7,927 of record JAIPRM010014083.1, read on the forward strand.
AACACTCCTCCTCAAAACCACTTATAGCTCTCCTCCCCCAGATTTTATGAAAATCTCTTAAGGTTAACGTACATTGCGGGGGCTCAATCAATAAATAAACATTTTAGCCCCTCCTCCCCAAATATACCAGGGGGTGGCGGGGGTACAGAGTCGCTCTTTTTTTTGTGGAAAAAATAAGCGTACCCTTTTCTTGATTTATCCAAATGTATCTCTGTGAACGAAATAATAATAACACAATTCACAATTCTTGAATGTTCTATATTTAAACTGGTACTACCAGTGCTCGAATTGGAAAAAAATAAGAAGAGGGACGCATAAGTGGAAAAAAAATTAGCGTCCCCCAAAATTTTAATTTTTCATACACCTGTTGGTGATTTTTTTTAAATTAGTAGGGGTACGCTAAAAATATTTAAAAAATAGAAGGGGTACGCCGTCCCTCCACGTCCTCGCCCAAAGTCGAACACTGGGTACTACATATACTTGGAAAAAAAATTGAAAACGGGCAACATAATATTAATATGATGTTTTAAATTTTTGGTACAATAATCGAGGTAAAAATTAAAAACTTCTACTATTGTAATGTCACAGAATATACTTATTTTAAATATTATAATACTTTGTAGAATCAATAATATAAAATTGTCTGTGACTGTATACACTTGTTTACCTATCCTTTCAACCATTTATAACCTGTATCACAAACTTATGCAATTACTTCTTACATATTAATATATTATTATTATTATTACTATTATATATTTGATTAGTACTTTTAAACTGTATCAAAGTGCCCCTAGTGTACATTTTCTAGTTAGATATTTATTTTGAAAGCTGAGCTTAAAATAATTGCGGAAAATATTCATTATCCAAAACCGACCAAACATCACATCAAGCTTCATTCCCTACATTATGATGAGGTGCGTTTTTTCAGGAGACGCTTTTCATTAAATATATTATTGCGTCCCCCTTTATTATTTTTCCAAGTCAAGCACTGTGCGTAGGCGGAGATGCCCATGTTCAGTCCCCTTAAATCCACTGAAATCCCCCCTAGATATCTTAAAAATCGTTGAAGGTTTATACCATTAAAGCGGGTTAAATCAAACAAAATTAGTAATTTAGCCCCCCCTCCCAACATTTTTTATTCCATCTCTTCCATTCGTGAAAGGAAAAAAAGTTAATATTTAGGTAGGTATTGAATATATTATGTTCACTTATAAGTCAAGATCCAGGGGTCCAATTAGTTAGAAGCTTAATCTTTAGAATTTGGATTTAATGTTAGCCTATAACTGCATTTTTAAGACATCTCTAACATGTAGGTACTATAGAAATATATACTCCACGTAATCGCTTTTGCGTTTACGCACCTCGACTTTTCACCGAAACGCAACGAAACCGGTTTCGGTTACGTGATGCACTTTAATTTTAAAACGCTGCATGTAGACCGATGCTGTTTGGCGCAAAACGACTTTATATTGTATTCGAGCACCATAAAAAAATACATCAAACGTTCACTATAGATCCTCCATCGCCGTAGCAGAAATCTCCGTGATAATAATAATTGTTACCATAAACAAACAAATTATTCTATCGACATAAAAGCACGTATAAATTACTTTATTAGAGAAAATAAAAATACATTTAAATTTGAGTTAATCTTCCCGACTTAAAAGCGGCGTACCAGGTACATCTAATGGCAATCGAGGCTGTTATGGTTTTTTTTTAATTTTAAAAGGTGAATTCAAATTATACATTTTTTAACATACTTTTCATGAGGTTTTTTGTTGTGTTAAAATAAATCTAAATTAAAATAGTATAAATTTGATGATGCATATTTAAAATCTAGGGGTGCCGGGACCCCTGGTACCTTCCCCCCAATTTGCGCCTATGTGTGAAGGATAATTACATTGATAAATATATTTTGAGCTATTGAAATAGCGCAATCTTTCACATCCAGTTCTATTCTTTTGCAAATATGACGCTTACCTATATGAAAAATTACGTCCAAGTGACGTAAAATATAGACAATAATTTATTAAGCTATCTACTTTAGTAGCATAATTACTTTTAACAAGTTTGGTAACTTTTTGGTTTTGTAAAAGATATATGAATAATAAATATTTAATGTATATGTACGTCAAACAGCATATATTATATACCGGCACAATGCACATTGTGATGTCTGTATGTATTAATTATTCGTGAAAGGAAAAAAAGTTAATATTTAGGTAGGTATTGAATATATTATGTTCACTTATAAGTCAAGATCCAGGGGTCCAATTAGTTAGAAGCTTAACCTTTAGAATTTGGATTTAATGTAAGCCTATAACTGCATTTTTAAGACATCTCTAACATGTAGGTACTATAGAAATATATACTAATTATTAAGACTGAACCACAGCTGGTTAATGCAGGTATTTTATCATGTAGTAAAATAAGTGGAGGTGGAGAGTGAGAATTGACGTTGGAATACATGGTGTGCGACCACTGACAGCGAATTAAAATAAGTTTTATTCATTGCAGTATCAGTTAAGCGATTTCAATGCGTTATTATATCGTTGTTGAGTTTGTACTGTGGGTTCATTGTGATGATATTAAACTAGACAATTGACAATAAAATAATAATATTCACAATAATATGTACTTCATAGTTATTATTAAATGTTATTGAGTATAGATTCAACAGAATTCATTAGGACATAACATATCTACTAATTGAATAATACAGGAAAATTCGCAATAAAAAAATTAAATAGTTAAGTCGAAAAATAAATATCAAAACACTTTTCGGCTTACACTATGTTTAAATACTTCTTTGATAAATCCGACGCCAAAAATGACATTTAATTATTGTAAAAAAAAAATATATATCGTTTTTCAGTCTTTTTCTTTTTTTTTAGATTCTGAACGAAGTGAAGAAGCTTATGATTTTACAATGATGTTTATTTTTTCTTTTTTTTTTTTCTCTTTCTGTAAAAACTTTTTCGTATAGAAATACTGGACCAAAAGTTTCGATCAATATCTCTATAGAACCGGAATCATACCCAGATGGTACTTT
>JAIPRM010014084.1:0-10981 GCA_025469315.1 Stegophylla sp. TES_Ste_2020
ACAAACAATCGGTTAAGATTTTTATATTATACAAGATACGAATTGTACAGTATCATTTTAGACTTTGGCAGACGAATATCTCACGCAATTAGACCCTGTAATCGAGGACTATGCAAGTTATATATATTTATATATTTTTATTTTTTTTAAAGACTTTTAGGTAAATTTTAGGTATGTGTGTTAAAAATGTACCTGATATGTTACGCCACATTCATATGAAAATTTTTTTTTGCATTGACGAATTGAAATTCAAATATTAAACAATAAATGTTAATTATTCAAACTATGTATTATGAAAACAACTATGTATTATTATTATTATTATTATTATTATTTTTTTTTGATTAGATACACCTTGCTAATACACCATACAGTTACTAATAAGACGATAAGTCTTTTTTACATTTGCACCTACCTATTAAATTTCATCACGGTTTAATATATTTTAAAAACTCTTAAGAACAATATGATATTAATATAAATTTCATGGATTGGCGCTATATTAAGTTGTATGAGTATCATTGTCGGAAATACAATAAACGTTTTGGGAGAGCTAAAATATCTGTTTGGTTTAGCCCCCACTAATCGCATTGACCTTATGTGATTTATAAAACCTCCCCTATGTCTGATTGTGATGTCAATGAGCCAATTTCTATAATTTTATCTCTGTGGTAGGCAGTGCTTGAATTGGAAAAAAATTAGAAGAGGGACGCAAAAAATTAGCATCCTCGAAAATTGCAATATCTCATATACCCATGGGTGATTTTTAAAAATTAGTAGAGGTACGTTAAAAATATTTATAAAACACAAGGGGTACTCCGTTCCCCCGCGTCCTCCCCCAGTTCAAACACTGGTGGTAGGTATAAATTAAAAATAAATACAATTGTACGTATAATGTTCACAATTCGTTGCAAAAAGATTTCAAAATGACAAATCACTCTTATAAATTATAACACGATATGGCCAAAATCACAACATTTTGTCCAGGGGCGTATTTATGGGAGGGGCTAAAGGGGCTTCAGCCCCCCCCGGAAAAATTCTGAAAATTTTTTTAAATTCTACCTGCTCTATCAAATTTAGACCATAAAAGTAAAAATTACTTTTATTAAGAATTATTTGTAACAAGTTATTTATGTAATGTGTCCGATGTTTTCGATCATAAATTCAGATAAATAGACCCAGGCCCGGCTTAAGGGGTAGGCGACATAGGCTCAGGCCTAGGGTGGCATTTAACATTTTTGTATTACAGATAATTTTTAAAAATATTACAATACCTACTTATATTAAATGATGCGTAATAAAAATAAAAATCTATAAATTGTTTTGTTATAATGATAGAATAAATTATATATTATATATAATAAATTACTGGTCGTCGACTGCAGTAAGTTGTGGTGTGCCGGTGTCATTCCGGGTTTTTAATCGATACCGTAAATTGGTTTAGTCTAGCCTATTAATCTATTAAAAATTATTTACGATCCCAAATGTCACAGGATCGCATAGTGGGTCCTGTAATGATTTTAATTGAGAAGGAATTAGTTTATAATATGGACATGGATGAGGTTATATCTGATTTTTCATCCGCAAAGGCAAGAAAAGTCATGTTCTAGTACAGTTTAAAAAAATAAAAAATTTTAATTTTTTTTATCAATTTTTATATTATACTACAATTATATTTAAAATCTTCTATTTTATGTAAATCAGTAGGGGCTTACTTGTCGATGATAAATATATTGATCTTATCAATTGTTAACTTTACATAAATAAATATTATGAGCTTAGAATTAAGTCTATCATAATATTGTTATTGTAAAAAAAAGCCGGACATACATCGTACGATGGGTGTACTTGGCACGACGGGTGGTATTCTCTTGACGAGCATATTAAATTTTAAAGAAACGATAAATCATTTCTTCAGTAAAACGATTCTAAACGAAGGAAGTTAATAATATAAGAAAAAAAAAAATTTCAAAAAATGTCCAAAATTTTTTTTCACATTTTCAAAAATTTCTTGTGCCAAAATCTTTCTTATAGGATTTTCTATCTATGTTTAAATTTTCATAAAATTCTGATCAAAAAATTATGGTTTTCGAGTATCTTACGAATATCTTACAGTAGACTAATCTCATGCAATTAGATCCTGTAATCGAGGACTATGCAAGTTATATATTTGTATAAGACTTTTAGGTAAATTGTAAGTATGTGTGTTAAAAATGTACCTGATATGTTACGCCACATTCATATTTAAATTTTTTTTTGCATTGACAAATTGAACCTCAAATATCAAACAACGGATGTAAATTATTCAAACTATGTATTATTATTATTATTATGTTTTTTTTTGGTTAGATACACCTATACCAGGGGCGTAGCCAAGGGGGGGGGTTATCAGGTCACAACCCCTCCCATGAGATTCTGAGTACCCTTGAAAAAATAGAAGTATAGAAAAAAAGTATTCAATATTACTTATAATTGCATTGTGTTTTCGTCTATTTTAAGCGAGATGAAATTTTTTTTTTTTGCACACAGGAATTTTATCAAAACATTCAAAATATATTTTATCTCTGCTCTTTAATAATAAAAATATGCTTTAGTAGTAAAATTTGTATTTTGTAATTTATGATATTATATAATTTTTGAGTTTTTTTCAAAGACTTCGTAAAAGTAAACAAAAAATAAGTAGACTGAGATATTATAAAACTAAATTTAAATACAAAAAATTTATAGTATTTTTAAACCTATATATTACTTTGGAAGATATTACTAAATAACTAAAGTTGATTTCATGATAATAATTATTTCGGTATTGCCAGAATATTTGTCAGTACTTTTTTCGAATTTTCTTCAATGAAAACCTTATAAAACTTTCAATTATTCGTCCGTATAAAATTTTATTACACCAAAATATTCGTCTTGTAATTTTCTATGTACCAAATTTCGTAAAGATCGGCTGAACCAGTTATTTTTTATATGCGTTTAAGTGTGTAATTTTAAGTAAAACTTATAAATTCTGTCAAAATTCCAAATTTAAACAGTTATAAAACAAAAACTTGACTAACGATTTTCGAGATTTTTCGAGTACTGTTAGAAATACATATGAATATGATTGTATTAAATTTTCAGCTCTTAATATTCATACATTAAAATTTTATGAATTAAAACCTAACAAAAAACGAAAAATTCCCGAAATTTTCAAAATGCCGTGCTTATTCCAAAATTGATCAAATATCTTTGAAAATTTTATGGGAGGTGCGTATAATTATTTTTAGTAGTTGGTGAACTTTCTAGTTTCATTATTTTGAAAGTTATGTCAAAAAAACAAAATCAAATTTACGAAAATTTTCGTTATGCCGTCTTTTACCGTTTTTTGTCAATTTTCGGGTATTCTAGGCTTGCGCTTAAAAAAAGTATTGAGAATTTGGAAAAATGACCTCCTAAAAGTACCAACAAGACAACATTTCCGATCTATAAAGTTACTGATCGAAACTTTTGGATCAGTATCTCTACTAGAAAAAGTGGTTCCATACATACGAAAAAAAAAAAAAACACAGATTTGTAAAACCAATACATTCTTTGCTTTCGTTCAGAATCTAAAATGACACTAAAAAACCAATACTTACAAAACACTATTAAATAACAGTTTATTAAACCTTACCTAATCGTAAATTATTATTGTATATTAATTGAATTTCCGTTCAGAATCGTTTTATTGAAGAAATGATTCACTGTTTCTATAAAATTCAAAACATACACCAAGAATATTCCACCCAAGGAGTTAAGAATACCCATGGTGCGAAGTGTGTCCAACTGTTTTAGTATTGATGTTAAATGTGTAAAAATTCTATGGATTTTAATCAAATCTAATAATATGAAATGTTAAATATTGCCTTTTTCGTAGTGATATTTATAATTATTATAATGTTAATTTTTTTTCTATGTACAGTTTTTCGGATAGAATTACTTGTCGAGGGGTACACTGGTAGTACTGGTATCTTAGAGACAGTGGCGTACATACGATTTTTTTCTGAGAGAGGTTTTTAAAAATTCATAACTAATGATTGTTTTCAATACTTACATTCATAGATTAAATGATTTAATAGTTATTAAAAAACAAAATCATCTTAACATTTTTTATTTTCAACCAATATATTTAAAGTTATCTATAAAATTAAGTTGAATTTTTTGAAAATTCATGAAAAAAAAAATTACAATAAATTCTAATTTTTAAATAAATTTTTTTTTTATTAGAAAATTGAATAAAACCTTTCGTGAAACTGAAAATTACGATTCTATATAGTACTGTATTATTGTATAAAAACGTATAACATTTTTCTTAATATTTAACAATAATTATTGTACAATTGTAGTTTATAACAAATTAATACGTAGCTCATATGTTACGGGCAAAGTTGAAAATTTGGGCAATGTAAATTATGAAGTATTTATAAGCGTATTAAGTTACCAATTAAGAACATATAATATATAACTATATAAGCGTAGGTTAGTTCACCGGGTGTTTGATCGACTCTACTTCACTAAGCAAGTCAAAAATATCCCTCAGCTTATTGTGCAACGAGGGGAAATTTCGGTTTGGTAATCGATGGTATTTTGCTGAGTGGAGAAATACGATTTATTATTAAGGCGAAATGTCCCCACGTTGCTCAACACATTGAGGGATATTTTTTATTTGCGGAGCGAAGCGGGTCGACCAAACACCCGGTGAACTAATCTACGTTCATATATAATATGTTAGTTCGTCCATAACATTTGAAAAGTCAGTGTAAAATAGGTAATTTTAAGTTATTTACGTAAATAGCTGGTAATTAACGTAAATATTCGTATTACATTATTTACTGTAACGTACACTACTAGTAATTTTTGTGTAAAATGTTTTTTTTTTCAATAAAAACATCATACAATTTTTAATTTAAACTGTGCTCAATATTTTCTTTTAGAAAATTATTTCTGCTGTGTTTTTCTATCAATGGTAAATTTTTTTACAAAATTTAAAGTTTTTGTGTTGATGCAATGATACAATAATTAAAGAAAAAAAAATATAATGTAATCCAACGGTTGGTCGTCGGCACTCAGTAGAAGAATGTACATATCAATTTTGCCTAGCGTTTTCTAAGTTTACAGGTATGATTTTCAAGAAAACACGTTATCATCGTCCATAATATAGTCGATATACACTTTTGTTACTAATTTTTGGTTTTATTGTTTACTTATCACGACAACTAAACTATCAAAGTGACAAACGCTATTTTTTTGTAATTTTTCTGAATAAAAAATTGAATTTCAACAATTTATTTTACAACGATTAAAGTTTAATTCAGTAAAAAATCACATTTATTTAAATATATCTTCACTCTTAAACATATACAGGGTGATTTTTTAAGCGTGTTCACCCCCATTTTTAGTCGTAAAAATGCAAAATTCGGGATTTTTTTTTCCGGAATGTTCAAGTTACTATAAAATCAATATTTTCCGTAACTCATTTTTTTCATGTCACTTTAAGGGTGTCCTGTGGAGATACAAACTTTCTTTTTTCAAATGGCTACTCCCTATTTTAATTACGGAATTATACTCGAGTTATTTTTCTGTGAATTTTTATGTATTGAAATTAAAATTTGAACGTGTAGTTTTTGAATTATTCAAATTTAAATATTAAGGAAAATTGTCACTTGGGCACATATTTAGTTACGTACGTAGTTCGTAATTATTATGAATCTACTCAATTAACCTTTAATCAGAAATAATTAGTCAAAATGTTCATAGATATCATGTAGTGTGTATGAGATTAAATTTTACATTTACAAAATATTAATCTTATCTCATTCACCTATTAAGAATGAATTAAAATATGTGCCCAAGTGACAATTTTCCTTAATATTTAAATTTTAATAATTCAACAACTACTCGTTCAAATTTTAATTTCAATACATCAAAATTCACAGAAAAATAACCCAAATATAATTCCCTAATTAAAATAGGGGGTAGCCATTTGAAAAAAAAGTTTGTATCTCCATAGGACACACTTAAAGTGACATGAAAAAAATAAGTTATGAAAAATATTAGTTTTATAGTACGTAACTTGAACATTCCGGAAAAAAAAATCCCAAATTTTGTATTTTTACGACCAAAAATGGGGGAGCGGCAGAGTGTGTATTCGCATACCCTTGATTTTTAGCAACTTCATAGTAGCCTGATAATGAAAATAAAAATCTAACATCATTGATATATCAAAAGCAGTCGATTTGATTTCAAAATAAACCAAGTTATTCATTAATACAATTAATTAAAAGTTAAAATTATATTTTATTTTAGGTTTTGAGTAGAGTGAAGCTAATGATTTTACAATGAAGATTATTTTTTTCTTTTATTTATTATTATAATAAACTTTAGTATTTTTTTCGTGGAAAACTATTTCGAGTGGAAATAATTATCTAAAAATTTTAATCTTTACTTTAAAATATTGGAAATTGCCACGAGATGGTACTTTAAAGAAGTTATTTTTTGAATCTCTTGATAGTTTTTCCAAAATTTTGGCAAAACTACCCAAAATTTAACTAAAATGACTATAAAAATTTGTGGAGTTAATCTTCATAAACTTGAAATGTAGATAGTGTTAGGTAGTGAACATTTTAGCAAAGGAAATTTGTTTTTATTAAAAAATATATTTGGGTAGAAATATTGGTATACATAAATTGACATATTTTTTTCTGAATAATTAATTTTATAATAAAATTGTCCCGAATAACAAACTAATGCTTCGCTCAGAATCATTTTTATTCATCATTTCTTTAAAATGTAATGTATACACTATACATCCACCAATAGTGTTCCAATAATAAATCCAATATTATGGATTTGTTCAATATTTATTTTAAAACGAAAAGTTCTTTTTAATCAAGTATCTTTTTTAATTATATTTAAGAAGAGAAAAAAATACTAAGATCTAAGGCAGTGTTTCTCAACCTTTTTACTGTATTGACCCCCCAAATTGGATATTCATTTTCTAGCATCCCCTAAATATATTCTTCACGTTTGAATATAGATTACGTATATTATAGAATTGCAATAGTATTAAATAATAAATACAATAAATATGATTTTGAAGAAACATTTAGCATACATTTTGCTGTTTTTAACAACTAAAAACTTTTATTTATTTTGTTATAACTACAATATGTATAATGTATATATATATATATATATATATATATATATAAAAATGGAAATATGAAAAAACTTTCTTCAATTACTATGGCTTGGTAGTTGGTAGTTAGTCGTTGTTGCTGATCTAAAATGAATTTGTCAATCTTTGGTTTGGTTTAATAGAATTTGCCAAAGAAATTTCCAATCATGTTTTCAATTTATTTCGTAATAATAGTCAGAGGAGAAACTGTAATTTCACATACATAAATAGTTGAAAATAGACTAACGTTTTTAGTGCTTCAGCTGATTTAGGATGCTCGTTTTAAGGCTTTCAGTTCTAACCAAAATTGGCATTTAGTTTTGATGTTTTTATAATTCTGTTGTAATATTTCTTCTGAAGTTGATTCAATAAATTTTTAATAATTTGACAATGATATGATACAATGAGCATATATTATATTCATCTGATTTTATGATGGATTTATTACCTTTCTATTATTCTTTATTGATTTAAATGTTGGTGACCCCAAATAATTAGTCAGCGACCATCAATGGGGTCGCGACCCCCAGATTGAGAAACACGGGTCTAGGGTATTTATGCAGTTACTATTGTATATTATTTGAAAATGGCTTTACTAAAATTTGGTACCACCTTAAAAAAAAACAACCGAAAAACCGAAATGGCGATAGCGTCCCAGCCAATGACACCTCTTCCCGGGCTCAAGCTTTTCGTTCCGCGTTCCCGGTTACAATATTATTATATTCTTAACAATATAGTGATTTAGGTATTAATAATAATAATAATATTATGTACAAATAAAATCTCTATGTACAGGACAATTCACGCTCCCTCTCGCTACTGGTGTTCCTGTTCTACGTATCCTTCGTCGCGGTCGTGGTCATCGGGAACAGCATGACCGGCCGACAGCAGGACGTCTTGGGGTCCGGCCACATCGAACGCCGCCGTGTGCGTCAGCTGCAGCTGGTGTCCGTGGTAGTCGTCGGCTTTGTGTTGCGGCGCGATCCGTTTCACCTCCGCGTTGAACCCGTGCTCGTCATCCGCCGTGTACTCCACCACCCGCGTCGACCCGTCCGGCTCCACCAGGCTGTACGTGCCCTTGACCGTGCCCCGCCCGTCGCCCACTTCGTTCTGGCTCTTCACGTCGCCCGTCACCGGGTCGTGCACCGCGTACTGGAAGTGATACGACCGCGGCACGTCGTAGTGATGTTGACCGTCCGCACTGGCCGCCACGGCATAGTATCCTGCACCGTCCACTTCGGCGGCACCGCTTTCGCCGACCTCGCCACCCGGTCCAGTCTGCGGAAGGTGGTGGTCCGGATAGTACGGTGACGGCGACGGGAACGCGGTCGCCAGGCCGATCGCGATCACGCACACGGCCATGCCGATTGCTGCGAACCGGTACAACAGCTGCAGTGTAAATACGAAAGGGAACATTTCGGTTATTTCGAAAATTCCGCGCGCTCTTGAGTGCAACCACTTTCAAATGGTGTTTAAACTTAAATTTGATGTTCTAATATAGTGGTTTTCTACCTGTGCGTCGCGGCTCCCAGAGGCGTCGTCAGTTATTATCAAGGGAGCCACGTTTGCAGTAGAAACTAAAAATTTTAATTGTAAAAAGTAAAGTAAAACAAGAAAGCCGGACACACTTCGCACCACGGATATTCTTCGCTCCTCGGGTCAAATAATCTTGATGGATTTGTAGAATTTAAAAAAAAAAAAAACGATAAATTATTTCTTCAATAAGAATATTCTGAACTAAAGACGTTAATAATATAAAGAATAATAAAAGTCGTCATTTTCAACACATACACCAACAGTATTTAATCCGAAGAGCGAAGAATATCTGTGGTGCGAATTATGTCTGGCTTTCTTGTCTTTATTTTACTGTAATTTACTTTTTTTCTTCTAATAAATAAAGAAAGTGAAAAAAAAATTAATAAAAAAATGAAGTGTTAGAAAAATGTACGAAAATTTTTTTTCTGAATTTTGAAAATTTTCTTGCGCCAAAATGTCTCTCATATTATTATCTGTCTATATTTAAATTTTCATAAAGTTTGGATCAAAAAATTATGGTTTCTGAGTTTTTTTTTTCATATTTTAGACAAGTAGATTCAAACGAAAAAGTGTTCACAAAAAAAAAAAAATATATATATATATATATATATATAAAAGTAAAAAAAAAACATCATTGTAAAACACTAGCTTCTTTACTTCGTTCAGAATCTAAAAATAAATCTCAAAAAAAAATCGTTTCATATTATTTATAATTACATATTTATCATTAAATAAAGTTAGATTAAAATGATTAAATTATGTAAAAAATTTTTTATTTTAAATGTTCGTATGGGATCCGTATATTATATTATATTATATTATATCAAAATCAAAAGGTTGACAACCACTGTTCTAATAAATCAAAATAGACTTTATTATAAAAATATTCCACTGCAATTATCAAAAATGGACATCAACAGCTATACCATAATTACCTGCATATTTATAGAATCCCAAGTCTAAACAATAATCCAATTCAAATTCTATTAATTTTAAAACTGTCTTCAGGTAGAAAAGTGTTAAACATCAGAAAGCAGTGTCTATATAATATGACAATTTACAATGTATGATAATAATAATATGCAAACTGCATCTATTCTTATAGGCCTAATGTGTTACAGATTTTTAATAGAATAATTTTAATAAATTTCTTTTGATTTATAAATGCAAACAAATAGTATTTACTAAGAATATATGGTGCGGTTAAAACTTTTTGAAATGAAAACGTTTTAAAATAATTCAAAACCTTTCTTTGCATATAAACAAGTGTTTATACGCAAATACTTGAGACCAGTTTAATTATTTATTAGAGTTTGAATTATTTGAACTAAATAGTTTAATAATACCGGATTTGCCTCTAGTTGGTACTTTAGAGAGGTCATTTTTTGAATTTCTCAATTCTTCATTTTTTTTTCTGGGAGGGGGAGGGGATTACTCAAAATTTGACAAAAAAAAACCTCAGAAACCATAATTTTTTGATCCTAGCTTTATGAAAATTTCAAACATCTAAAAAAAAATTTGGACATTTATTTAACTTTTTTTTCTCATTAATTATTTTTTCCTTTTCTTTACTTATTAGACGAAAAAAATAGTAAAGTAAAGTTTAGACGAGAAAGCCAGACATACTTCGCACCACGGATATTCTTCACTCTTAGGGTCAGATACTCTTGGTAGGTGTATTGAAAATGGTGACTATTATTGTTTTTTACATTATTAACTTCCTTCGTTTAGAATCGTCTTATTGAAGAAATAATTTATCATTTCTATAAAATTCTACACACCCACCAAGAGTGTCTTCGGGAGCAAAGAATATCCGTGGTGCGAAGTATGTCCGGCTATTTTTGCATAGCAGTGTTTTCCAACCAGGGGGGCGCCCCCCCCTAGGGAGGCGTGAACAAATTGTTGGGGAGGCGCAAGCAGTCATCACAAAGTAAAATTTTTAATTAGCGTAGAGAAAAATTTAAAAAAAACGACTGTTATTGGGTATCGATAACAGATAAAGATTGCAATCAGTGTTTAGTCACTAAACATAACTTATTATTATTATTTTATACTCATTTATTTCTACAATTATTATTCATATTCATTGATTTATCCATTATATTATTATTTACTTTGTAACATAACGGTTTTTCAATTAATTAATTAATTAATTAATTAATATTTCATAATAAATAGTAGTATTGTATTTTCTTGGTTGCATAACGGTCGTTAGTTATGGGTAAAAGTTGAGAATATCAGGTTTAA
>JAIPRM010014085.1:0-10980 GCA_025469315.1 Stegophylla sp. TES_Ste_2020
ATCTATGTTTAAATTTTCATAAAATTCTGATCAAAAAATTATGGTTTTCGAGTAGTTTTTGTCAAATTTTGGGTAGTTTTTTCCAAAAAAAACATTGAAGAATTGAGAAATTCAAAAAATGACCTCTTTAAAGTACAATCAAGAGGCGAATCGGGTTTTATAAAGTTATTGATCGAAACTTTTGGACAAGTATTTCTATACGAAAAGTTGTACAAAGAAAAAAAAAGAAAAAAAATAATAAACATCATTGTAACTTCGTTCAGAATCTAAAATAAAAAATTTATTATTAAAGAGGGGGCAAAAATATGTATGGTGACTTAATATTTGCTTGAAAGTTTTTCATTTACTCCAATGAAATTCGATTTTTATTTTTCTGACATTTTCAAGCAAAAAGATAATTATTTTACTTAATTATATAGGTACCCAAATGTTGTTTTCGTTTAAAAAGAGAGTTCTACCACAATTTACGCTACAATGCAAGTTTTATTAAATTACAGATCTTAAAATTAAAAATCACCACTAATTTTTGAAACAAAACAAAACAATTGACATAACAAACAAAAGCAGTAATCAGAAGTACCAAAAAAAAAATTTAAAAAAAAAAAACATGCTAACGCATATAAATCCTAGCTCTAGTGATAACAAATCGCCCAATAAGAAATTATTGATTATTTGTTCCTTGCAACGCATGAGAAATACACTGCCGCTAAATAAGAATATCCAAAATCTCCAAATTTTTTTCGTACGATTGGGATATACCGGCTGAACATGAATGTATGTATTTTTTTGTAATCTTATTGTTACTGAATAAAATAAAGTTGTCGAGTGATTTTGATTTTTCGAGTTGTGAACAGGAGTGGATCCAAGGGGGGGGGAGATTCGTAACAAGATTATTCGCTGTACAACGAAAGTTTTTGATTTCATCGTTATTTAGTACAACTAAATTTAAGTTTGTTAATTAAAATATCCTTTTATATACATCTAAATTTAATATATATATATATATTTTATTAAGTAATAATAAATCATATTCCTTCCCCCCTAAAAAATCTGGGGGGGGGTGCCTGATATAAAAGACTAGCCAAGTAATTATTAACTACAGTGATAACTGATAAGAGATAACCTAATTCAGTGATGCTTTAATTTTTCAGTTAATCTTTACTCTATAGCATTTGGTTCTGTTATTCCAAGAATTTAAGGCTTTCAAAACATTATTTTGCATTTTTTGTAGCATTGAGTATAATATCATAATTTGTGATTTTGCCATTCAATGTTTTTCTTATTTTAAAGTTTTAAATTGTTTTAAAATCTTCACTATAGGCAAAATTAATTAGTCCAATAATTTTTATTTATTTCGTCAGATGAAAATAATTGATAAAAAAATATTTTAACATTTATTAAAGAAAAATATATATATATATATTATATGCTTTCCAAAGAAACAAGTGAGGACATAAAATATTCTGAACTATAAATAACATTCATTTGTTGTAAATTGCTTTTATATAATATATATATATATATATATATATATATATTATATATAAATTCTCTGTTTTCATTTATAATTTAAACATAATATTCACTCAAATTAATTAATTTTGTCAACGACCCATTATGACGTGCCATCAACCTCGGTAGTCAGTAGAGATTTTAAATGAAACGAGTAAATAACCTCGAAAAATTGATTTTTTATTAATGAAATAATTTCTGATTTAATTAAATATTGTATAAATTACAAAATACAATATAATGTTATGAACTATTTTTATTTATTTTTACTGTGTCGTATATACGGCGTGAACTGAAAGTCTTATGTTATGATATAAAATATTATTTTTCGTTGTAAAAGAATTCCAGGACCTTTAAAAACTAGTCTATCTCATTGAAGACTCTGTAATCCTTTTTCCACTCTGCCAAATGACAAAGTCATCCAATGCACTGTATGGAATTGTATTTCTCCTAACGACGTTGTGTTCGTCTAGCGAGGGATTCGGTTTGTCGAGCTCCGCACGCAAAATAAATGAATATGATTACTATATGATATGAATTTTTACCTATAAATGACAAAGAATCAATGCTGTACTTGTGAGAAAAAACACTTAATATTACATAAGAAATATTAGTCTCGCACGTGACAAAGTCGTCAATGCTCTGCATGTGAGAACAAAAATAAATTCATTTGTATTTTATAAATGGAAAAAAATTGTGTAGACACTGAAAAGATATATTAAAAAAAAGCTTTTAAAACAAATAAAATAATTTAAAAAACTCGAAATGTATAATAAAATTAATACTGTATTATCAGACACTTTCTTTTTAAATTAAATACAACTGTTTCAATAGAAAAATACAATTACAAATGCTTAATAGCTCGATTTTAAAAAAAAAAGTCTATACCACTCGCCCTTCTGTCGAAGCGAGTCTCTCTACTCCGACTTATTTTTATAGACTTTTTTTTAATTCCACGACAATCAAAACCCAAGTGGTCTAAACCCCACTCTCTGACGTTACCTTTACAATTTTCATTAATATTTATATTCGTGTGTACAATTTTTACCTTACTTGCAAGTTGCCATATATATATTTTTTTTATCTTAGCAGTATTTTGCTTCACTAACTTACTGGCTACTTCTCACGACTTAAAAATACTTATTTGGCTAAAATTAATACTACGGTTATTACAAATATGGCGCGTATTTTTACACGCACGCACACACACACACACATATTTATAAATTAATTACAAAAGATTCATAATTAATTAGCTCTATAGCTTTCACACCTGGGAATTTTCTTAACGAAAATAATTAACTTTTGACCTTTTTGAATCCACACTGATAACGAACAAGCATTTTGAAATCACTTCTCAAAAACTCTACGAATGATAATCAATATTACTACCATAACCGCTGAGTAGATTGTTATCCCCGTTGAGGATGACACTTCCAAAAATAAAGATTTGAATGTTATTTTTTGTGTATTTCGAACGTCTAACAAATCATTAATACAAAAACAATGATTAATTTCTCTGTCACACGACCCAACGTAAGCAATTAATATGAAAAGATTTCAATTATTTTTGTTTTGTTTTAATTTTTTAATTTTATTTATTTATTATTATTTTTTTTTTTCTGTAGACTGTGTTATCAGTTACATACGACTTCAACCTTTATAATCGGTAAATTGGAACGAAGGTGTAAGCTCGCAGTGGAGTACTTATCTTCAGATTAAGTAAACATGTGGTTTTCAAAAGATGAGAGCAAATCTATTTGGTATGGTTGTCATTCATACAAATTACTATTTGACTGGATGTTTATTTAAACATTGAATGTGAAAGGATCATATAATATACAGGATTCATATATCATATTATCAATGATAAATTTAAAAATCAAATTGCTTGACTTTTAATGATACAATATTTTCACTTATATATTTTTAGACAAATTAGCTGGCAATTCCAAATATAACACTTTTTTTAGTTAAATAATATTAAGTAACTGAATATGATGATAAATATGATACAAAATTTGTCATTTTTCTGTATTTAAAATTATTTATTCTCAAACTTTTCCTCCCAGTACCTTTAAAAATTGAAAGCACTTCACTACTGATCCGTGCTATAGGTCAATTTTAATAAAGATGTCAGTTATTATTGAAAGTCAATCATACGGTCAGATAATACATGGCTACTTTATTACACTATGCAGTGGCGTAAGTTGGGCAAATTCGAAGGGGTTGAAAAAATTAATAAAAAAATTAACTTGTGGATCCCTCTGTTCTCCATTATTCCCTCCTACAAATTACAAAATAATTATTTTATATGTATTTACTAAATAATATATACAATTTTACAAATGTACTTAAAAATATGATTAGATTTGAAAATATAATAATTATTATTAAATATTCGGGCTAAACTGTTAGTTTGATAATATCAGTTTTGTTGATTATCAACTCTTAATATTTTACTTTTTAAGATAATTTTTTTGATAATTTAAAACTAGCAGGGTAGCAACAAACCACAGAAATTTCAAAAAAATATAAAATATTTATTTTCTGGCAATGTTGTTAATTTCATCAAATTTTGGACCATTTTCGGAATGGAGAAAAGCTTCCCTTCTATTTAATCTATGATTCGTGGTTATAATAATTTTTTTGGTAAGGACCATCGCCACCGCCACCACCACACTTAATTCTCACAAAAAAACATAGATAATATTATTTAAGGAGACTGTATATATTTTACATTCTCTAGTCTTCGTGAATTATATGCATTTAAATCATAATTTTGACGAGAACGTCATGTTTTTATTGGTATTGGGATTAAATTTTTCAAAATGTCGCAAAAATATTCCTTTGCGACCCCGTCATTATTTTTGGGATCGCAAGTGCGACGCCGTGCTACTCGCAGTTCACGCCACTGACACTATGTCTAAACGACTTCTGAGTTTTTGAGTTTTACGTGTCCACAAATGTTTCACCTATAATCGCGGATATAGTATTGAAATACTATTTTGTCAATACATTATGAACGTAATTTTAGATTTTGTTCGAAGTGAAGAAGCTAGTGTTTTTACAATGATGTTTTTTTTTTCTGTATACACTTTTTCGCACATATCTACTTATCCAAAAGTTTCGATCAGTAATTTTTTGAAACCTAATTTTCCTCTAGTTGGTACTTTAAAGAGGTCATTTTTTAAATTTCTCAATTCTTTATTTTTTTTTTTTTTTGAAAAAACTACTCAAAATTTGAAAAAAAAACCCGGAAACCATCATTTTTTGATCAGAACTTTATAAAAATTTAAACATAAATAGACAATATTATAAGAAAAATTTTGGTGCAAGAAAATTTTGAAAATGCAAAAAAAAATTTTTGGACATTTTTCTAATATTTTTATTGTCATTAAATTTTTTCCCTTTATTTATTAAACAAAAAAACAAAAGTAAAGTAAAGTAAAGGCACGAAAGCCGGACATACTTCGTACCATGGATATTCTTTACTCTTCGGGTCAGATACTCTTGGTATGTTGAAAATGACGACCATTACTTTTCTTTATATAATTAACTTCTTTCGTTCAGAATTGTCTTATTGAAGAAATTATTTATCGTTTCTTTAAAATTCGACAAACCCACTAAGAGTATCTGACCCGAGGAGCGAAAAATATCCATGGTGAGAAGTATGTCCGGCTTTCTTGTCTTTACTTCACTTTTTTTAATCTAAACGAAGCAAATAATTTATATTGATTTGACTATAACGTTTGCTTTTATTTATGTATGTCAACACATTATAGGGTTGTAAAAGTAGTCTAAAAGTTTTGATTAAACTGTCAATGTCTGGTATTTTATAATAAATATTTTTTTTTAATTCTCCGTAATGTTTATGAAAATAAGTATTCTATGCGTTTGCTTTTATTTATGTATGTCAACACATTATAGGGTTGTAAAATTAGTCTAAAAGTTTTGATTAAACTGTCAATGTCTAGTATTTTATAATAAATATTTTTTTAAATTCTCAGTAATGTATATGAAAATAATTATTCTATGCGTTTGCTTTTATTTATGTATGTCAACACATTATAGGGTTGTAAAAGTAGTCTAAAAGTTTTGATTAAACTGTCAATGTCTGGTATTTTATAATAATTATTTTTTTTAATTCTCAGTAATGTTTATGAAAATAAGTATTCTATGCATCATATTAATATGTTTATAGAAATATAATACATTTTAATAATTGAATTCTTAAAGATTTATGTTGAAATAATTCTATTCCATTGTTGCGTAGTAACATAGTATTTAGTAACATTGTAATTTGCAAACAATAAAATAAACAACCTTTTTTGAAAAATAATTTTCTTTTTATTTCTAAACAATGTATTTTTGGATGTAAAAATGATCCAAAATTTTCGTTTAGTCTGTTAACTAATCAGAAATGACATCTGCTTGGCATTTTATTGAGATCATTTTTAAAAATTCCCAATATTTTATTGTTGTTTGACCGCTGAGAAAAACTTAATGAAAATTCGTTCGATAGAAAAATATGGCTAATAAGTAGATTTCCGTGTAATAACTTTTAGTTATATAGCTGTAACTCAAAAATCAACTAAAAATATAACTATAAACTCGAAATATTCGATGACATTTTAGAAAATAGTTAACACAACCTGAGATAAAAACTTCATTTTAAAATATTAAATCAACCGATAATACATAAATAAAAAATAAATTATTGTTCATTACTTAATAAATTCAGAACACATTTTTCAATGTTATAATGTGTATCTCCGTGACTTATACGCGTTTGAAGATATCATTTTTAATGAAACCGATTTTTTTCTCTCAAAACCACTTTTATTTTTATTCCAAATCTATTAGTCAGACTAATGATTCTGGGTTTTTTGGCGGTTTTCTCGGATATCGTACCAAAATCTAAAAATGATGCTATTTTCCATACATGTGTCCGATGGACGATCCATTGTCACCGATATTTTTCCTTCTTCGAGCATATTTCCATATTCAGTGCTAATGTCCGGTGCACCGTAACTGCGCACGGATCGTGGCCATTTTGTAATATATCACCTTAACTCTGCATACAAGGTTTTTTGTAAACACCTTAGCTCCGCATAAAATGTTTTTCAATGCCAAATGTTCTTCGCGTCTACCGTTGCGAGCCGGACTTTGTCACCGGACATGACAATGCCGTGCCTAGAATAATCAACGCCCGGTGCAAAGAATAATTTTTAGCGTCCCCCACCTCCTCTTGAATATTTTAAAGTATGAAAATTTGTCTAAAATTTACGTTCAACATCTTTATAGATCAAAAATTTCTCACAAATGGTACTTTATTTGAATTTTTTTTTGAAATTCTCATTTTTTTTTTTTTTTTTTTTTTTTAAATTAAGAGCCACAACCTAAAATTGATTAAAAACGGTAAAATTTGATGTAAACGAGAGTTTCTTTAAATCGATTTTAATTATTCATTCATGACTCCAAAAATAATAGTACTAGAAACTCGAAATTTTTATTACATATTAACAATTAATATTTATTAATATTTCGTTTGTGCAAACGAGAAAAAAAGATTAGAAAAATATTCGTTGAATTTTAAGGTAAAAAATAAAATGTTGAATATGTCACGTTATTTGTAAGTTTTTATGTAGTAACATTTTTAACTTTCGGTAGAAGTCTTTTGATATTTTCTGTTCAAATTTTTTTGAAACTTTTATTATGTTTGTACATTTGTGTTGTTAATTTGTATCAAAAATTTCATTATAAATTTTATAATAATAAGTATATTTTAATGGATAAAAACCGGTATGAATAAGCGACGATTTAAAAAATACCAATAGGTGGATAAAACTTAATACGCCATCGGCCTAACTTTGGTCTAACAGAATAAAAATATAAATTAATAAATATAAAATAAATTAGATTGCTTGCTTGGCACAACTAATGAATATATATTTAAAATGCATATATTGATTAGACAAAAATGAATGAAAAAAACTCAAAAATTGTGGAGCTCCGATGACCAACCTTTACTTAATTTAATATAAAAAAAAAAAAAAAAAAAAAAAACACTCACTCAATATAATAATATAACATATAAAATATTACCTAAATTGCGTCGATTTGCACACGCGTAAAAATACAATTTGTGGAGTTCATAAAATATTAAATAATATTATGAATATAACTAACTTTCAGTAATATTTCTCAAATTATGGAAAAGCTTTTGGCGCACCAGTGGTCATGGCACCCGGTGCACACGCACTTCTTGCACTCCCCTAAGCACGTAACGGACGACGGAACATCTGGAGAGAAACGATTTTTCAATTTAATCGATTGGTAGAATATTTTGTTGTACCTCTGGTCATCCGATCTTCGCTACACATCGATCGAATGCTGTGGAAAATTCGGTGGACAGCCAGAATTAAAGTACACTGTTACCCTCACACGAGTGACGTCGTAGGTGGTGATTCACGGGTGAGTTGCCGTTTGAGGCGGTTACAAGGAGGCATTTGCAGTCAGAATTATTGTAATATCCTGCGTGAATTGAGACAACCAGCAATAGGATCGATAGCCGGCAATTTTAATCTTTACTGCGATCAAAATACGTACCTAATCAATAATTCGTGTAGAAGCATGAGTATTTTGTATCCTGTATATTTAAGCTGAAAATAAATAAAGTTTTTAATTAATTATGTGACTTTTCATTCGAAAATAAAAACCGTAATAATTCAATAATTATTATGAACATCGGTATTGAATAACATTCGGGTTAACATTTCAAAGTCGATGTTGCGCGTGTAGGCTATTCGATAGATTAATTTTATTCGTCCATCGAATTTTAATTTACCGAAATTTAATTTTATATAATTTCCGAACTATTGTCCAAGTAAAATCATGAAAAAATTTTTGTATTTGAAATACTGAAATTGAACGTATTAATTTAAGATTGTTTTTTTTTTTTTTTTTTTTCATTGAAATATACGAATATACGAATAAACGAATTTTAAAAACTTAGTTTTGAGTCGAAATTATGGTTTTACCAGTCATATTTTTTTCATAATATTTTTTCAGGGTACCGAGAGGAGGCTTAAATCTTGAGAGAGTCAGTGGTTCTTCTAAGTACCGATTTTCGTCGGTCAACCGTGATTGCGACCGGTTCAGTGTTGCAACCGAACACGAGTAGACTCTACAAAAGCGCAACGGCCGAATAAATTATTAAAAATAAATAATAACGCGTGTGGATAAGTAGTAAAAAGTTGTATTGTGGATATTATTGAATATCGAACATGGAGCAGTTTAAAAACGCGGCGGTGAATATTGTGCCGCGGTCGTGTGTCTTCGTCGAGGGAGCGGTCTAGCGGTCGGACGAAGGACCGGCTCCGTCGTCGCACTTGCGCATGCGCGAGCTCCGGCGACGTTTGGGCATGCGCGACTTACGCATGCCCGAACGGCGGCGCTTGGGCTTGCACGACGACCTGCTGCTGCTGGTGCCGCTGCTGGACCGGCGACCACGCTTGCGGCCGGACGATTTGCGGGAACGGCTGCGCCTGGGTTTGCGCGACATGCTGCGGCTGCGACGTCTCCGCGTAGACGACTTGCGGCTGCGACTGCGGCGACTCGGACGCTTGCAGCTCCGTCCACGCGCGTCCTGCATCGCGGACGAAGACTCCTCGTCCGTGTCGCTGCCGGTCTCGTCGTCGTCGTCCGTGTACGCGTCCGTGTCTTCGCTGTCCTCGTCCGCCGTCGTGTCTTGTTGCCGCACCGCTGTGGCGCCGACCCGACGACGACGTCGCCCGCCGCCGAGTCGCCGCCGACGACGTCTGCCCGCGGCGTCCTCCGCGGCCGACGACGAGCCGCCGCGTTCCGCGTTCGAATCGTCGTCTTCGTCGCCGCCCACGTTGGACCTGCGTCTCCGGCGTCCGCCAGACTTGCGCCTGCGACCGCCGCCGCGGCGTCGACGTCCCCGCGCGTCTTGTAACTTACCGGCCGCGCCGTCGCCCGCGATCATCATCAGCCCCGCGGCCGATTTGTCGCGACCGCGGCCGCTTCGCTCAGCCTCGTACACGCTGCTGTCGTCCGTGAAACTGCTCATCGTCGTCGTCGCGTGATACTATTATAATATTATTTTATTTTCCACTCCCGGCTGCGGCGGAGTGAGTGGTTTTCTCGCGAATTGTTTTTTTTTTCTTCTCTTCTTCGCTCTGCTCGTGTCGTTCGCTCGGCGGTTCGCAATCGAATGAAACCGTATTCGTATTTTCTTCGGCCCGTCTGCTTCGGTAACCAACGAGCCGATAAACGCTTGGTTACCATGGTTACCGGCTGCGTGTCCGGTCAGATATTCGTTTCCGATAATTTCCACACACTATTAGTTATTAATTCACTTATAGGCACTTAAAATCATTAAAATAAGCGCTTAAAAAAGTGCTTAAAAACATCGTCGTAAGCGCTCAAATAAACATTTAAAAACTTAAATTTAAACAGAAAATAAAATAAATAATAAATCTTTATCTTTATATTATAAAAAAAATTAAACTAAATTTTCGAGACTGAGGATTTTATGGATTTTCTGAAAAATAAAATGTAAACGATATTTACAAATAGTTGAAAAAAAAAATTAATTAAATCTTTCCGTCATTATTGCATTGAATGATTAAAATATTATGTTGCATGACAAATGCAACACGACGAATGCGAACGATAATCACTACTAAACTTTGAAATCAAAAAATTATATTTTGTATTTATCACACCTATAAAACCACGATAGTCAAAAAATATTATTTACAGAGAAATTAGTGATAGACTGATAAACATGAACTCAATTATATTAATTTGTTTCCCCGAAATCCAGTTCTAATTTGAGCGTTGGAATATTTTTGTTAACCCTGCAACAATGCCGCGGACGGCGACGGACTCTACGCGACAATGTAGATAAGTTAAGAGATTATTTTTAATTTTAATTCTATCAAAAACAAATTTGCTGGAGAAAATCATAAAAAAGTAGAAAAACTGGTCAAAAAAATAATAATTATCAGAAAAACTTGAAATAATCATTTCTTTGAAAAATCGCTGAAAAAAGCACTTTCAAATTTCATAATTGAACGTGTTGTAACATGACATACACTTCTATAGCACTCTGCTACATTTTAAGTCAATCCATAAAAATAAGTAAATGCTTTAAGTCCCGAGCCCTGGTTATTATTCTCAAACGGTTTTAACGAATTAACGGCACGCAAGCGTCTAGAAATGGGAGAAGAGCTCGCGGTCAATTCTCGTGAATTTTACCCGCGCCTATTTACCACCCCTCCTCGTTTTAAACGCGTACTCGACCTCAAAACTTTCAAATGAAGGGCTCCGTGACGAGTCCACTTTTTTCGAAACTCACTTTTTGATGTTATTGTGTACAGGTTTTTTTTTCTTTACATTTCTATTCGACAATAAGACAAGTCCAATGATTATTTATGG
>JAIPRM010014086.1:0-10978 GCA_025469315.1 Stegophylla sp. TES_Ste_2020
ACCCCCCCCCCGAAATTTTTTCGATATTTTTAAATGTTTTGATATATAAATTGTTTGATTTATGTTTCTATTGCTTTATTTATGAACATTTGCAATTGGTACATTAAATAAAAGAAAAAAACGGTGTGTCAATAAATAACTAGAGGTTTGTATTAAGACAATATTATTTTAGCTTCCAAAAATAGGTTGCAATCGATGCCGGTAGGTGAAGATTAGCAGATAAGACCATAACACACGAGCTCCGTGCGACATTTTTATCAACATAATTAAATTTTTTCCCCGATATCAGGACTATTTATCGTTTTAGTGCCTTAAAATAATCATTTTGGGATTATATCGTCTATATTAGTATTAGATTATACGAAATTCATAACAAATTAGTTTAACATTGTACGTATTTTGTATTTACCTATATGATTTTATTTTATCTTTATTGTTTTGAATAGACTTAATAGTATTTAAAGTCAATTATATTAATCATAGTGTGTAAAGGTGTATATTTTGGTTATTGAATTATACTTATTAAAAATAAATAATTACTTTTATTTTGTAATTTTTTAACCAAATTAAAACTTATTTTTTATGCGGACTAAAATTACAATAAATATTTCGAAACCCCCTCCCCTTTCCCAGAATTAGGAAATTAGAAAAATTTACAGCATAATTAAACTTAACAAGCAAAAAAAAAAAGTTAATATTTTTGGACCCTCCCAGAATTTTTTTCTGGTTACGGCCTTGAAGGAGCTACACATTAATGGAAAATGTTACAAATGTTTAGATTTCTAAAGAACTCGCTACTGGTTCGATTGAAGCCGTAAATTACAATCGTCGATATTCTTCGCTCTTTGGTCAGACTTGATGGATGTATTAAATTTTAAAGAAAAACAATTCATAAAGAGAACATTTCAAAGAAATTTCAAAAAGATTTAATCAATTTTGAGTTAAGTACAGCATTTTGAAAATTTAAGAAATTTCTCATTTTATGTTAGTTTTTATGTAATAAAATTTTTGATTTTTGATATTAAAACTTGAAAATTTAATATGATCTCACTGACATATATGTCTAATTGACCTAAAAAAATCTCAAAAATCGTTGGTCAGCTTTTTTCTTTATACCCGTTTGAAATTAGAATTTCGACGAAATTCGTTAGTTTTAAATAAAATTACACCCTTTAATGTACACAAAATAAAACTGGTATACGACCGATTGTTTTGAAACTTGGTACCTGCAGGGCCGGATTAAGCATGGAGCCTAGGAGCCCGGGCTCCGGGCCCTGAGATATTGAAGCACTCAAAGGGCCTTTTTTTTCAGAACAAAATCATAATATTTAACAAAATTTTTACGATAAAAAAAAAATACACTTTCAATTATAGCTAAACTTTCTATTCTTACCATGCAAATGCATTTTACTATTATTCGTTATATGAGATCAGGTATCTATTAAATTATTTTATCAAAATCAAAATGTGAAGTTTTAGAATGATTATTTTGAGTATTATATCGCAAAATGAATAGAATCATAATTGTAAAATTTTTGTATATTTCAAATTATAACATACTTTTAAACATGCGTTCCTTATATTGTATGGGAACTAAAGAAAGTTTCAAATTTTAAAATATAATTTTACTCGGAAAAAAGTTATTTAATACAGGCAATGGAGTTAATAAGAATGAGCCCATTGTCGGCATATGTCACTGAAAGTAGATAATACATGTATCGCAAATAATGTGTCGTCACTTATTACAAGTATTGCTGATGTGCCGCGAGTGTAAAAAGTTTGGGAACCACTGGCCTACAGTGTGTCAATAATATAAATACGCCATTGGTAAGGGCCCTTTAAACAACCAGGCTCCAGGCCCGGTAATCTCTTAATCCGGCCCTGGGTACCTGAGTGGAGAATTTCATTGCGGATATTCTGGTGCAATAAATTTTCTTACGAACAAAGAGTTAAACATTTTACAAGGGTTTGAATGAAAAAAAATCGGAGAAAGTACGAACAAATTACCAATTACAAATTACAAATTATATATTTCTTATGATACTACTAAACTGTATAGTAACCGGAAAAGTTGCAAGGTCGATAGGTTATGTTTTATCGCCATCTTATGTATTTTTCGACGCTGAATACGATTGGTTTGAATTAAAATCCACGTGTCTCATTAGTTTTCTAATTATTTTATTCTGTTTTGAAAATTCAATATATATAACATATACATATGTTGTTAGTGTGGCGAAGTGATTAACGTTTCAGCATGAAAAACGACGGTACCGGGTTCAAATCTTACACGGTAAACTTAATATTTCGCACTTTTTTCAAACGTGACTGACCAGAGGTGCCACGATAAACATTAGTACAAAATATGTTATTGTGCATAAATGTTGATTTACGTTAATTGGAGCCAATTTATTTTACTTTTCTTTATTATTATGTTTATATTTTATTGTAATTTAAAATTATTTATGGAGTATTAATTAGATATATGTGAACAAATGAAAATCAATTTTCGTTTTTCATAAATATTGTATGTAACAAAATAATTTATAGTTCAACAATTAAATTCAATTCTTCAAAACTGATAATTATTATTGTGTATTAGTTGAAGCTCCGTTTAGAATCATTTTATTAAAGAAATGATTTATCTTTTCTTTTTTTTTTTATGTACAAGATTCATGTAGATAAAAATGTTATATTCAAAAGTTCCGACCGGTAACTTTATGAATCGGAATTTTGCTTGAGATGTAATATTGAGAGGTCAATTTTCAAATTTTTCAGAAATTTGGAAAAAATTTGATTAATTTTCTTTAAAATGTTTATAAATTCCAAGTTGCGCCAAGTTTTTACAATAAGGTTTATTTATTTTAGATTCTTAATGAAGTGAAGAAGCTAGTTTTTTTAAAATGATGTTTATTTTTTTTTTTTTACTATTTTTTTCTTTTTTTTTCTGTGTACAACTTTTCGTATAGAAATACTTGTCCAAACGTTTCGATCAATAACTTTTTGAAACTGGATTTGCCTCTAGATTGTACTTTTGAGAGGTTATTTTTTGAATTTCTCAATTCTTCAATTTTTTTTTTGGAAAAAACTACCCAAAATTTGACAAAAACGACTCGGAAACCATCATTTTTTGATCCGAATTTTATGAAAATTTAAACATAAATAGAAAATCCTATAAAAAAGATTTTGGCGCAAGAAAATTTTGAAAATGTGAAAAAAAAATTTTGGACATTTTTTGAAAATTTTTTTTTTTTATTATTAATTTCCTTCGTTCAGAATCGTTTTACTGAAGAAATGATTTATCGTTTCTTTAAAATTTAATACGCCCATCAAGAGAATACCACCCGTCGCGCGAAGTACACCCATCGTGCGAAGTATGTCCGGCTTTTTTTCTGTAATCTGGATGTGAAGTGAGAACGAAATCCAGGACGATAAATAATATACCTAGTTATAGGCACAATTAGGAGGGAGAGCTTATCCCCCCTTAAACCACCTAAAACCCCCAGGTTTTTTTAAAGTTACATAAGATTAATGATCTTGAGGCGCTAAATCAATCAAATACACAGGTTCGACTCCTCCCTCACAAATATTTTTTTCCTTTTTGCCCCAATATACCCAATAGGTAACGGTAACAAGAAAAAAATTGTTTTCTACTTTAACTCTAAATGCCTCTTTTTATTTATATCATTATCCTAATATTAATTTCAACTTTAAAAAGCCGGATATACTCCAAATCATGGGTATTGTTCGCTCCTCAGGTGAGATGCTTTTGATGAATGTATTGTTATATTGAATTATAAAAAAACAATAAATCATTTCTCCAATAAAATGATTCTCAGAGGAGCTTCAGCTTATTTAAGACAAAATTACTTAAAAACTATAAAGTTTGTTATTATTGAAAAAAAATTGTATTTTACTCAGCTAGTTTTATACTCTGCCATTAACTAAGAAAAAGAAAAAGTGTTCAAAATTATCTTGCACCAAAACATTTCTCATTATATTGTCTACTTATACTTAAATTTTTATAAAGTTTAGATTAAAAAAAAATAGTTTTATAGGGGTTTTTCTCAAATTTTGAGAAAACTATTGAAATATTTGACTCCTAAAAGTACCATCTAGAGGCAAATTCTGATTTGTATAGGTACAAAAATATTTCGAACTATTTGTATATAGGTACTTTTATATATTTTGCTTCGCATTTTATAGCAAAACACAAAAAAAAGATAATGGGAGAAAATATAACCACTATCCTCCCCCTTGTGCACGCCACTGGGAAGGGGCAATCGCTACGTCACACTCTTCTCAAATCCGCCCCTGGGATAAGATACTCTTGGTGAGTGTATTGAATTTTAAAGAAACGATAAATCATTTTTTCAATAAAATGATTCTGAGCAAAAATTTAACTAATAAAAGATAATAATTATCAGTTTTGAAGCATTGAACTTAGATATTGAACAAAAATTATTTTATTACATAGGTACAACATTTACAAAAAACGAAAATAGATTTTCATATATTCCCTTTATTCCCTAATGAATTTTCTAGAACTAATTTTACATAACAATAAAATATAAACATCACAATAAATAATAGAAGAGCTCTTACTGTCGTAAATCATTATTACCTACTCGTAATTCACTATAACATAATTAGTACTAATGTTTATCGTATCACATGTGGTCAGTCACGGTTGAAAAAAGTGCAAAATATTTAGTTTACCGGGTAAGGTTTGAACCCGGAACCGTGGCATTCGAACTCGACGCCTAGGCCACTAGACCACAAGAATAGAGATGAAAACTGTTGAAATATTAGGTATTTAATATAATATCCAAAAATATTGAATTTTCAAAAAAGAATAATTAGAAAACGATTGCTATTCGAGAATTTTCAGATTTTCGAGCTCACTCCGTCGTATTCAGCGTCAAAAAATACATTAGATGACAAAAAAAACATTACCAACTTGTT
Organism: Stegophylla sp. TES_Ste_2020; assembly: GCA_025469315.1. Classification (NCBI taxonomy): domain Eukaryota; kingdom Metazoa; phylum Arthropoda; class Insecta; order Hemiptera; family Aphididae; genus Stegophylla; species Stegophylla sp. TES_Ste_2020. The sequence goes on from JAIPRM010014086.1 coordinate 4,963, forward strand.
CGTAAGCTAGAAATACTCCATAAAATTTGTTCGTACTCTCTCCGAATACGATTATGAAAAATAAATTGACTTACGATTTTCGAAATTTTTTTTAGATAAATTATATCAATTATACATGTACTTAAGTGAAATTATATTAAACTTTTAAGTCTTAATACTGAGAATTAAAAAAATTTTTACACAAAAACTAACAAAAATGAGAAATTTCCAATTTTTTCAAAATGATATACTTAACTCAAAATTGATCAAATGTTTTTAAATATTTTTGTGGGAATTTTTAGTAGTTGGTGAAAGTTTCAAGTTTCTAACCTCATTATTTTTAAAGTTATGTTAAAAAATAATTTTCGATTTTATCATTTATAAAAATTCCGGTAGTGGCATATTTTACTGTTTATTGTCAATTTTTCGACACATTTCCCACGTTTTTGAAAAAATTATTGAGAAATTTTAAAAATAACATCTTTAAAGTATCATCTGGGTGTGATTTCCAGAAATACTGATCGAAACCTTTGAACAAGTATTTCTATACGAAAGAGTGTGAAAAAAAATTAATATCAATATAAAACATGCTTCTTCGCTAATCAATTTTTTTACTCAGGTGGGCTTCTCCACCCTTCTTTCCTGTACCTCTATATGCGTGTATTAACTCAAAAGTTAAGATTAATTACACCTTAATTATAATAAACCGTTGCCTAAACATCTAAAATCAAACAAATTTTATTTTCTACTCGACGCCCATCGTCAGCTACAGTGGGTATTACGTTGTGATCTTGCGCTTGTTGAATCGAGCACACCACGCCCTGTCACAGCATCACATACCCAGTATGCCGACTTCGTGGGTCGTCTATCGCCACCCTCGCCCCGCCCTCTGTCCCCCAGCAAGCGATCGATCAACCGTGGGCATCACTAATCGAGAGCCTTCTCGGTGTGATGAAGTAGTGGGAGGAGGAAGGGGATGGCATGTGTATATCCGGTGTAAAAGCGGATTCCCATACGTAGTAACCTAGATAAGCCGCAGTGATGAATACAAAGTTCACCCTCAACTCTTAGTATCGATATCTATGCTTGTGTGATTATATTTTTATTTAAGTACCTATTAAAAATATAATTATGTTCATATAACCATGCATTAATTCTATACCAAAATAATTATTTTCATAAAATTATATCTTTTCATTTCGTTTGGTCATCATAAAGTCTCATTAATAACTATTACTACCCCTAACCACCTGCCATCCCAAGCCATGGCTCCCATGACCCTAGGGTAAGTACGCCACTGTACATATTGTGTATATTCTTTATGTCCACAAGCACTGGTAAATGTGTGCATTGAGAAGTAGAATCTCATTAATCTATATTAATTTGGGTCCGAATTTATGAAAATCTGGATTAAACAAAATAAAAAAAAATAGTAAATTATTAATTTAAGGAAATTATATTGAATATAATATTATTAAAGATAGTATTAGTTACCAATAAAGCATTAGACCTCTAACAACATAATTTTTCTACATGCACAATTTTAATTACAAAATTAACACATTTTTCAGAATATATTTTTTATAATATAAATAAAATTATACATTAAAAAAGTATAAAATTTATTTGACGTTTATACTTTAAATAATAATAATAATAATTCACAATTAATGCTATCGAACAATTTTATCAAATTATAGCATAAATCGTAATTCATACTATATAGTTTATTTATTATTATTATCTCTTCTCATTTTTGTCGTATTTGTTCGTGTATTTGTCCGCATTCCCACGACTGAGGGCACTTGGAACGTATTTGTATTTTGGAGGGCTAATATGTTTATTTGATTGATTTAGCCCCCCCCCCCCAGAAAAAAAAAGGCATTAACCTTATGTAATTCTCAAAAATTCTGGGGGGGACTATGAGTAGTTTTGAGGAGGCGTAGCCCTCTCAAGTCCCCTCTCTCATTGTGTCTATGCTAGTGGATACATGTCATGACGTAAGAACAGCATACTTGTACAGTTATACATATTTTATTCGTCACTAGTGAGTTTCTCGAAGACTGTCGGGAAATGTGACACACAAATTAAAGGAACCATAAGTATATTTGTACGAGCATTCCCACGTTTCGGGTATATTGGCCAAAAAAATATAGCAAGGTTACTATCAACATTATATTGCTAATTCATATTCACTAGAGACTAGATACAGCTTGCAAAATTGATTAAAAAATCCTGACATACTTCGCACCATGGGTATTCTAAGCTCTTCACGTGGGACTTGGTGGGTTTATTAAATTTTAAAGAAACGATAAACCATTTCCCTTGACACTGGTTGTAAAAATAATCAATAAAATTATAGCTTCAGCCTTGAATAATAGCCAATTCCATGCATTATTCGACGAACTAAATGAGCACTATAAGAAACTTCTAATAATATTCAATAACGTCCGTTGGTTGTCAAGAGTGGCAGTTTTGAAGCATTTTACAGCGAAAATCTTGACCATTTGAACTAAAAGAGTGCACAAAAACAACATGTCATGTTATTGATTCCAGTGGCGTATTTACGGGGGAGGGGAGATATGGGGAATAGATGCCCTCCCTTGACATTTTTTTTTTTTTTTTTTTTGTTACTACCTAGGAATGACTAATGATGGAATGACAAATATATTCGATTTTTATATAGCGATGGATAATAAATCGTCTACAAATTGATATCATCAATAATTATAACCATATTTTATTATTTTAGATTCAAAGAGAAGTGAAAAGTATAGAAAAATTATACTTATTTTTATCTACTTTTTTACTCTGGAAGAACTTTTTCTTATATCAAAAACTTTCTCAGATCAGTAGGTTTATTCTTTATTTCCGGAAGATATATCTATTGACATAACATTTTAAAGAGGTTATTTCTCTCTACTCTCAATAGTTTTGCCTCAAACAAGAAAAAACGCCGAAAAAATGATAAAATAACATACTCCACGTTCATATGTTGTTGAGTTTTCCTCATTTATTTTAATGTACCCATGTGATGTATTTCTGTTTTATACAATTACTTAATAATTTAACACCCAACTGGGGTGAAACTAAAGAGAATATTATTACAAATTCATAACACAGTATATTTATCAATACAAAAAGTTGGTAAAAAATAATACAATCAACTTAAAGACATCCATTTTTAATTTAGAAACAGAGTACAAATAAAAATTAGGTAATCAGTTTGTTGAAAAACTTAGGCAAACAGCATATTGGGCTCTCATTAACATAATTTCTATTACTCCTCTATAACTTAGGCTCAGCGAGTGGTCTAATTGTATATATCCCAAGAATACCAATGATAACAAACGAGTATTCCTTCAAATTTAACCGTGACCAATTTCTTATTAAACTTTGTTTTGCTATGTCAATTAATAAGGCATAAGGACAAACAATGAAAGTTACAGGAATTGACATCAGCGATCCCTGCTTCACTCATGGACAATTTTATGTTGCCTGCTCCCGTGTAAGCTTAAAAAAAACTTATACATATATGCCCCTGGTGAAAAAACTAATAATATTGTTTATAAAAAAATATTGGTTAATCGGTAGTTATGTAGCATTTTTCCAAAATAATAAAAATTACTTTTCAAAAAACGTAGTTTTTTTTTAAGTTTAGTATAAAACGCGAGGTATGAGTTTTATTAATTGTCAGCCTATTTCAATTCTGATATTATGTTGTATTCACCGTTTTCTTTCGTCGTATTTTAGATTCTGAACGAAGTGAAGAAGCTTATGTTTTTACAATGATGTTTATTTATTTTTCTCTTTCTGGAAACACTTTTTCGTATAGAAATACATGTCCAAAAGTATCTCTATAGAACCGAAATCGTACCCAGATGGTACTTTAGAACGGTCATTTTTCCAATTCCTCAATGCTTTTTCCAAAAACTATCGAAAAATTTACGAAAAACGGTAAAATATGCAATTACCGCAATTTCCGTAAAATTTAAAATTACTTTTTGACATAAAATAATACAGCTAGAGACTTGAAATTTTCACCAACTATTAAAAATAGCTACGAGAAAATTTCATAAAAATTTCAAAAAGATTTGATCAATTTTGAGTTAAGTACGGCATTTTGAAAATTTCTCATTTTTTGTTAGTTTTATGCAATAAAATTTTTGATTTTTGATATTAAAACTTGAAAATTTAATATAATCTAACTGACATATATATCTAATTGACCTGAAAAAATCTCAAAAATCGTTAGTCAACTTTTTTTTTATACCCGTTTGAAGTTAGAATTTCGATGAAATTCGTTAGTTTTACCTAAAATTACGCACTTTAACGAAAATTTAAGAAAATTGGCCAAACCGAATAATTGAAATTTGGTGTCTAGATAGAGAATTTCATTGCGAATATTTTGGTGCAATAAAATTTTTTATGGACGTATAAATTAAACATTTTACAAGGGTTTGATTGAAAAAAAATCGGAGTAAATACAGACAGTTATTAGGAGATATCTATAGATAACAGGTGGTTGCTGAAGGTTGATGTTTTATTGCATCTTATGTATTTTTCGACGCTGAATACGATGGTGTGAATTAAAATTCACGGGCAACAATAGTTTTCTGACTATTTTATTCTATTTTGAAAATTCAATATTTTCGGTTATTATACTAAATACCTACTATTTCACCTACATGGTCAAGTTATATTTTGTGACGTAATGGTAGCGGAACCTGATTATCACGCGACAGTACCGGATTCGATTCCAGCCCAGCACTCAGAGTTTTTGTATTTTTTTTTTCTTATATTATTAACTTCCTTCGTTCAGAATCGTTTTATTAAAGAAATGATTTATCGTTTCTTTAAAATTCAATACACCCGTCTAGAGAATCCCACTCGACGTGCGAAGTACACACTTTTTTTACTTTAATGCGCATACGTTAGCTAAATTTTTATGGGCATCAGACAGAGAGAGTTGTCATCTACACATGCATATTAGCATTATCAAAATGAAAAATTCGACGAAAGAAAGCGACTATCACTTACAGTATAAATTACTATTTTTTCCCCGGCAACGCCGGGTAATTCAGCAATCTATTTATATGTATAAAAATATATAGCGAACATAATCACAGGTAGGTAACGAATTTAACACACAGTTTAAAACATACAAGAGATAGGATTTTTAACGGCTACGAAGTGCACGGTTCAGCTAGTATATATATATATATATATATATGTATTTACATAAATCTGTGGTCCTGTCCCAAGGGGGGGGCTAATGGGCTTAAGCCCCCCCCCCAAGAATAGTTGGTAATATTATTGTGTTGTGTTAAACAAAAAACAGTGTTTAATAACGCTTTAATATGGGCTGCATTCTGCCTTCTGCGTATTGTGTAATGTCGTATTTCCGTTATCAGTAAACCAAGGAATCATTCAGCGTTCGTATAAAAATAGATTTGAGAGAATATCCCATAATAAACTTCAACTAAATTTCCAATGATAAATCGACAATACAATATAATAATATAGCCATTTACGATTTCACTTTTATCGACGAAATTTCGTTTATTAATTGTAGCCCGCAGGCATCATTGTGACAACATTTAATCAGTATTGTCGAACATTCGTACAAGTGAACGTCGCGTCGTTGGTTATTTGCGTTAATTTTTTTTTTTTTGTTAATTCTAAAAAGTAAATTCAATACAATGAATCAGAAACGTAGTCGTTCTGGTTCACTGTTAAATTATTTTAAAGTGGAGTCACCAAACACCACACCAAATGTTGAACTACCAGAATCAAAAAACCAAAAACCACCAATCGCAACAGAAAATTCATCAACAATAAATAACACTGCTACAGCTACACCAAATGAATCTAATATCCAACTAAATGACGGTAATAACATAGTACCAAAATTTGATATATCTTTATATGTTAACAAAAAATTAAGTGATCATGAAAAAATAAACATTATTCAAAATATGTGGGTCCCCGATAATAGTTATATTTTTAAAACTCAGCAAATAGGTTCACAAAACAG
>JAIPRM010014087.1:0-10978 GCA_025469315.1 Stegophylla sp. TES_Ste_2020
ATTTTGGGTAGTTTTTTCCAAAAAAAACATTGAAGAATTGAGAAATTCAAAAAATGACCTCTTTAAAGTACAATCTAGAGGCGAATCGGGTTTCAAAAAGTTATTGATCGAAACATTTGGACAAGTATTTCTATACGAAAAGTTGTACACAGGAAAAAAAAAAATAAAAAAAATTAATAAATAAATAAACATCATTGTAAAAACACTAGCTTCTTCACTTCGCTTAGAATCTAAAAAATGTTAGAAAAATGTCCAAAATTTTTTTTTCACATTTTCAAAATATTCTTGCGCCAAAATCTTTCTTATATTATAATTTTCTATCTATGTTTAAATTTTCATAAAATTCGGATCAAAAAATGATGGTTTCCAAGTCGTTTTTGTCAAATTTTGGGTAGTTTTTTCACAAAAAATTGAAGAATTGAGAAATTCAAAAAATGACCTCTCTAAAGTAGAATTTAGAGGCGAATCCGGTTTCAAAAAGTTACTGACCGAAACTTTTGGAAAAGTATATCTATCTATAAGAAAAGTTGTACACAGAAAAAAAAAAGCTTCGCTTCGTTCAGAATCTAAAATAATAAATAGGTACCAAGTGAAGTTTGTCTTCACATTATATCCAGGCTTAGGACCTGCAGCAATGTTGGCATGTTTACAAACGACAGGTGATAAACAGAGGGCAGACGACAGGCTATAAAAGACAGACAAGGCGGCGACAAGTACCTAACCAACCTAACCTAACCTACTTAACCAATCTAACACAGAAAAGAAGAAGAAAGAGATATGATGAAAGAAAGCTGTGATAATGGATCCCCTGAGTCCGTGGGGCCCTGGGGCAGGGGTGAAATGACTTTTTAACTATTGTTTTTTGGTGAGCCCGTTAGCATGCCTTTAGGGGCATGAGCCCTTCCACCACGACAAGGTGGACTCATGGAGGGGACCTACCGACCTACCTAACCTACCTAAACCTGCCTAACCTACCGAACCTACCTATAACACGCACACGAATTCCGTTTTAAATACTACGTGTACTTATAAATTTAAGTTTAATACACTCACTCATGTACCCTCACATATTATTAAGATTACGTCCAGTACACGGCATCAGGCGACTTAAGCAACCACACAGGTTGTTAACTGCGAATTACCGATGCCCTCTTCACCATTACGCACACGTACCTTCAGCGAATCGAATAACGCAAGGAAACAAGGTGTCAAAAAAAAAAAAAAAGTGTACACATAATAGATAAAACAGATTTAGTAAGAAGAGAAAGAGAAGAGAGAGAGAGAGAAGAGAAAGAGAGAGAGAGAGAAGAGAAAGAGAAAGAGGGAGAGAGAGAAGAAAAAAAGAGAGGAAAGAAAGGAAAGAGGAGAGAGAGGAGAGTGAGTGAAACCGGTCAGCGAGACGAACTCTCCTTTGCCGCATCGGTTTGAACACTGACGACGAGACGACGGTCAAACGGCCACTATGAATTTTATTTTATTATTGAAAGCAAAACGATTGTCATTGGTCGAAACTATGTCCATATCTGATTGGCTGTTAGGATATTTAATCAAATTAGATTTTAAGCTATTAAAATATTATATTATACATACCATCTGTTGTCAATTAACATTAATATTACGATAATTATAATAACAACAATAATTAAAAAGATGTAATAAAACATTACCGATCAACCTCTCGACCTTTTGTGTGTTAATAAGAATTATGTAATAAAATAGGTAATTTATCCGTACTTTCTCCGATTTTTTTTCAATCAAACCCTTGTAAAATGTTTAATTATTTCGTAAGAAATTTAATTGCACCAAAATATTCGCAATGAAATTCTCTACCTAAGTACCAAATTTCAATTGGGCTAATTTTCTTATATGTACGTTAAAGTGCGTAACTTTAGGTAAAACTAACGAAATTTTAACTTCAAACGGGTATAAAAAAAAAGTTGTCTAACGATTTTCGAGATTTTTTCAAGTCAATTAGACAAATATGACAGTGAGATTATATTAAATTTTCAAGTCTTAATATCAAAAATCAAAAATTTTATTACATAAAAACTAACAAAAAATGAGAAATTTCCGAAATTTTCAAAATGCTGTACTTAACTCAAAATTGATCAAATCATTTTGAAATTTTTATGAAATATTTTCGTAACTATTGTTAGTGGTTGGTGAAAATTTCAAGTCCCTAGCTGCATTATTTTAGAAGTTATGTCAAAAAGTAATTTTCAGTTTTACGGAAATTTCGGTAATTGCGTATTTTGCCGTTTTTCGTCAATTTTTTCACGTTTTTGAAAAATTGGAAAAATGACCTCTTTAAAGTACCATCTGGGTGTGATTCCGGTTCTATAGAGATACTGAACGAAACTTTCGGATAAGTATTTCTATACGAAAAAGTGTTTACAGAAAGAGAAAAAAAAAATAAATAAATAAACATCATTGTAAAATCGTAAGCTTCTTCACTTCGTTCAGAATCTAAAAATTTAATTATTTTCGAACACTTTAATTTTTAATTTTTAAAAACAACAGTTTTGCGATAACTTACCGTCTTTGTTGTTTCTTTCTGCGATAAATACAATATTATACGTGTCAACTTCTTGGCTTCTTTCCCGCAATAAAATACGGATAGACTTGTTTTACGAATAAATTTATTGATTATAAGTGTATTATTAATGATTAATATTATTTAATACCTTAATTTTATAGTATATTTTCACTGTCACAAAAAAAAAAATAATTTTTATTGTAATAATAATAAGAAAAAATAAACTTAAACGAAATGATAATATGGTACGGGTACCATAGAACTGAGAGTCAAAGAAAAGAACACAATGCATTTTAAAGAAACGAAAAATAATACAAAGTGCTTGGTAAAAATTAAATTGCTTTTTTTCTAATTGTGTTCATTCACTGGTGCGCTCTATGTGTTTCGATAACGAGTACTTACTTTTTTTTTCTATACAACCACCAGGTGCCGCTATGAATTTCGTCCGTCTTTCTGTTCCATGATGTTTATTGCACCGCATAGAATGCGATCACGGTCAACGTTATCATCACCGCGATGGCGCGATTCCCATCCCCTCCGTCAACTACTACAGTTGGCATTATCTATGACAACCACCACGATGTTGTTGACGTTAAATTTTGATGGTTTTCCAATTATTGAAGAATTGGTCACCGAAAGACGAACGGCTGTCGGCCAGCAGTTGCAGTTGCCACTTATTCTTTTTGCCCCACAGCAGCCATGCGTTTCCGGTAACATTCGACGTTTATCTCACCACCACCATCATCCTCTGTGAGCAAACACTCGTGACCATGGAAGAGCTGTCGTGCGTGCGATGCATGAGTTCCAAGTTCCGGAACCCTAACCTCGTGTTCAGCTTCAATGTATGCGGACACAGCATGTGCGCGAATTGTATCGAAGTAGCTTTCGTAAAAGGTAAAATAATATAAAACTTGATGTCGGTGACGGTGACGTCCGTTACAATATTATGTTCGGACGTATATTTTTGTATTTTTCTTTGAGAGCGGCTCGTTTTTGGAATTTGTTGAGTCGGTTTCTGTGTAGTGGTAGACGTTCCGTGACTCCCCTCGAATTCGATGTCTTGTGAATATCGTAAAATTAAAATACATAATATTCCGCAGCAATAAGGGCTTTTTACCCAAATTAATGCAATATCCGAATAAATGACCTAATCTGATACTCGAGTGTACAAAAAAATAAACAGTCGAATTAACCTGAAACCCGAATGAAAATTTGAATTAACCCAAAGCCCAAATCATTAAATGTTAATTTGTTTGACTTTTTCGCAATTAAGATGATAGTTTACAAATACACATTTGAATCCTATAATTAAATAATATATTCACTTATCATTTTTTATGACCATTGACCATCATGTATCATGAACTAGACGACTACGAGTTAGTTACCAATTTTGTCGAATTGGTTCCCAAGTTGTCTACAAGTAACATACAAAACTATTTCCTCATGAACTATGCCTTTAACAATATTGATACCATAAATGCATATAGACTACCTATAAACATTCTCGATGCGTACATACGATATGCCATAATTTATTCTCATTTGCTTGGGAAAAGGGGGTTAAGTCAAAAACATTGACTTTTCCGGAAAGCAAATTCTAATATTTGTCCTAATTAATTAGTATTTTATTACTGTCTTATTTTTATTTTATTTCATTCACATTTTATATAAATATAAAACCATATTTTGTACTAATATAACTTTTTCACAATACTAAACCTGGGTAGATAGTGGATATTGTATAATTATTCAAATAAGGAACAAACAACCCCATTTTTTAATTGCATAAATAACAAACATACCTTAAACCCTTATTTGAATTTAAATTAATAATGTATTAATAAAATAAGTAATTGATAGATTACACTAATCACAGCCTGTATTAATATAATGAAGAATACAAATTAATAATTGTTAATACCTATAATTGCTATAGTAATATGATAACGAAAGGTACCTAAATTTATTTTTTCCTGTAATAAAATTTGGCTTGAATTGAAAATAATCACAACATAAGCATTCTTTAGAAATAAACACTGTAATGATTAAACAGTACAAAACTGGGCTTTAAATAAACATCCAGAAAAATTTTTATCTTACATCTAGAGTTATCATGTTCTACAAAAAAGTAAGCATTCTATTATGGCTATTCGAAGACAATGCTATTTATTTAACTTGATAGCTTCTGTTCAAATCTATGCCTAAATAAATACTACATATACGGTCGCATAAAGGTTTTATATACCATTTTATTGCATTACCAATATGTTATACATATATCTAGAAAATAATTGAATGTAGTATAGTTTGTTATGCATAATTAAATTGTAATGTCTAAAAAGCCGGACATACTTTGCACGATGGGTGTACTTTGCACAACGGATGGTATTCTCTTGACAGATATGTTAAATTTTAAAGAAAAAAAGGTTTCAAAAAGTTATTGATCGAAACTTTTGGACAAGTATTTCTATACGAAAAGTTGTACACAGAAAAAAAAATAAAAATAAACATCATTGTCAAAACACTAGCTTCTTCACTTCATTCAGAATCTAAAATTATAAGTGTCTTATGGCTATTCGAAGACAAAGCTATTATTTAACTTGATAGTTTCTGTTCAAATCTATGCCTAAATAAATTCTACATATACGGTCGCATAATGGTTTCCATAACATTTTATTGCATTACCAATGTGTTATACATATATCTAGCAAATAATTTAATGTAGTATAGTTTGTTTTGTAATGTATTGTAATGTAAATTACAATGTAAATTGTAATGTCTAAAAATTATAGGTATGTTATGGCTATTCGAAGACAAAACTATTATATAACTTAATAGTTTCTGTTCAAATCTATGCCTAAATAAATTCTACATATACGGTCGCATAATGGTTTCCATAACATTTGATTGCATTACCAATATGTAATACATATATCTAGAAAATAATTCAGCGATTCCCAATCTCGAGTCGTGACCCAAATTTGGGTCGCAGAGGTATTATAATGGTGATTCGCAAAAGCATTACTTTCAATGCAAGTCTTTCATAATATTATATTTTTTTCATTTCATTTCTGAAAGAAAATTTTTTTTGATAATTGGGAAAGAAATTTATTTGAAATTTCCGTCCGCAAAGTTGTTGAAGACATATGCAGGTTCCAAGAAAAACTTCTTGACTTTCAGGTTAATCAAGTTTCATTTTTAAATTTTTCTCAAAAGTGCCTTATTCAATTTTAGGCACAGCTAAAAGATAACCCATTTTAAAAAGAGAAGCTGAAAAAGCCATTACTGCCTTTCCCAACCACGTACTTATGTCAAGCCTGATTTTCTGCTCTAATTGTTAGTAAAACAAAGTACAGAAATTGCCTTGACGCACAACACAATATGCGATGTGCACTCTCAATAAATGTAAATCTAAGTATTGAAGAAATTGCTTATGTTGTTCAGCATCAAGGAAGTCATTAAATTAAGTATGAATTAATTTCATGTTAAATTTGAAATAAATAATTTTTTTATAATATTATAGGTACCTAAGTCATAAATTAATAAGTTTTTTATTTATATTTTTTTAAATTTGTTACATATAAGTAATTTGAAGATAGATTTTAGGTATATACATATCAAACAATTTTATGGTAACAAATAGAAGTTTTGTTTGCAATTATTTATGTTCGCGAAAAGTTAAATTTTGAATGTTAGGTTCACGCTCATAAAAGGTTGGGAATCACTGAAATAATTGAATGTAGTATAGTTTGATTTTTATAACTATATTGTTCAAAATTATTGATATCTTATGGCTATTTGAAAACAGTTATTATTATTCAACTTAATAGTTTCTATAACATTTTATTGCATTACCAATTTATTTAACATTTTCTGAAAAGTAATTGAATGTAGGTAACACAGTTTGATTTATATAAATACAATGTAAAATCTCAACAGTTGTAGTTATCTGATGATTATTCGAAGACAAAGCTGTTACTTAACTATATAAATACACCTTTTTATTATTACATTTCCAATTACACATTTTTTTTCTGCTAGTCAATTAAACATATCTACACTTAGACTACTAAAAGAATGCAAGTTGACCGCACACAGTGGTTTCGTGATCTTATTTCTTCCTCCATGCAGCCTTTTAAGGACAATAATTGTTAAGCATCTGAGGGAAGACTTCAATAAAAAGTGTAATTTATGCATATTAGAATGATTTTTAATTTATTAAGTTAAAACATTTTTAATGAATAAAATAGTAGAGATATTTTTTAAATCAAATATTGATCCAAAATATTTTGTGATGAGAGATATTTTTTCCCTGTGATATATTTTCTGGAGGTAATTTGTGTCAAAAGATATTTTTCCCCGGGATATTTTTTTTCTGAGATGTTTTCATCTGGAACCAAAATAAAGCATTCAATTAATTTTCAAAATAAAATTGCTAATGATAATGTTTATTATTACAGGTTCTGGTCCATGCCCTAAATGTCTAATTCCTCTGCGACGTAATGGTTTTAAACTTCAGCAGTTTGAAGATGCTTCAGTTGATGTTGAAGTAGAAATAAGAAAACGAGTATTGCTAGACTTTAATAAAACGGAAGACGATTTTGATACTTTAGATGAGTATAATGATTATTTAGTAGAAATTGAAGATATAATATATAATTTAGTTCGAAATATAAATGTAATGGAAACAAAAGAACGAATCGAACAATATAAAAGAGAAAATAAAGAAATTATTATGAAAAACAGAATGAAATCAAAACGTGAAGAACAAGCTTTAGACGAATTAATTGAAGAGGAAAAAATGCACTCTCAGTATAAAAGAGATGAAGTTTTAAGAGATGAAGCTGAACAAAGAAACAAAAAGCTTCGAGTAGATGCAGAATTGATTGATAGTTTAGCGCGTTCTAACTCTGACGCTAAAGACATTGTAAATACATATGCACATAAAAAAGAAGAAATTCCCATACCAAAATCAAAACCTATTTCTAAACCCCCTATAAACTTTACTAAATTTTCTACTGGTGTCAAATTCAATCAGTCTTCTATATCAGTCCCTATAAAAGAAGGTCCATTATTTAAATATGAACCAGTTCGTCATCAACTTAATGGTCCTTCTTGTCCAGATATGTCTGATTTAGAATCATTAGGATATACGAAGTATATCAGAGCAGAAACTACTTCTGAACAAGCAGGCGGATTTTTAATGAAAATGTCCTGCTTGCATTATGTTCAAGAGTGTGTATCAGCATTATATGAAAGAAAGACTGGCAAAGTAGTATAAGTTATCATTAAGTACACATTGTATATTTATTACCAAATCTGTATAGTTTTATTAATTAATTGCTGTGTTAAGTTAATATTTAGTAATATTTTCAACCAAATTTATACATATTATACTTTTTTACTAATTTTATGTACAAAAAAATATTAGGAAAAATTGTCTATTTTGAATATTATTGAATTGCGTTTACTAAAGTTGAAACCTACCAAGCTATATATGAATTTTTCCTTAGGATAAAAATCATTAATTTTTTAGGAAATAATTTCAATTAAACTTTTCTTTTTTTTTTATGTTTATTTGAATCTCATATTATTAAATATATGTAGTGAAATGTCCTTTGTTTAAATTTATAAAGAAAAAAACAAAATATCAATAAATCAAACAATTTAATTTATACAAGGTGTTTCAGTACGATTTGAAAAATACAATAACTTATGTTTTGTTAACAATTTTTTTTTTTTTTTATGTTACTGCTGTTGTAATTTTTTAAAAAAAAAGCAAATACAAGAATGTAAAGTGAAGTATAGACAAGAAAGCCAGACATACTTCACTCTTCGGATTAGATACTCATGGTGGGTGTGTAGAATTTAAAAAAAATAATAAATTATTTCTTCACTAATATGATTCTGAACAAAGGAAGTTAATAATATAAAGAAAATAGTAGTTGTCATTTTCAACATACCCATTAAGAGTATCTAACCCAATGAGCGAAGAATACCCAGGTGTTAATTGCTTTCTTGTCTATACTTATCATTGCTTTACTTTACTTTACTTTTTTTTTTGATCTAATAAATAAAAAGAGTGAAAAAAATGTAATGTCTTGCACCAAAATATTTCTCATCTTGTTTAAATTTTCATTAAATTAAGATCGAAAAATTATGGTTTCTGAGTCTTTTGTCAAAATTGGGTAGTTTAGTATAAAAATAAAAAATGAACATTGTAAAAACATTGGCTTCTTCACTTTGTTCAAAATCTAAAAGTTAAAAATTATTGCATTTGTCAAATCGTTATGGGACACTGTATATTGAGTGTTTTCTTGGATAACTTATTGATAAACAATATTTATCATTTAAATTTAATTTTAGGTGTGCTTTTTAAATTAAAATCACCAGATGTGACAATATCATACGTTATGTGCAATAATTTATTTGAAGTGCTGTTAGTGAATATAAATAAAAATAAAACAATATGCAATGATTTATTTTATACATTTTTATTTATATTTAATATTAACAGTACAAGACAATATAGAGTTCTATGTATATATGGTTATAGATACTATAAAATCAATTTTCATAATTATATTTGGTACCTAGAATTATCTACATTACATAGCAAAATGATTAATATAATATTGATTAAGGAAATTATGGTGTTTTACATTATAATAAATATATGTTATATTATAGCCTATGGCAGGGGTGGTCAACTGGTCGATCGTAACATCATTTTGAGTCAATCTCAACGCTCATAAACCTTTTGTCGAGTTAAAAAAAATTTTCCATTGTTTAACTTATGATTCAAATAAAAATTAATTACAATAATACATGATTTGATTCCAACAGCATGTAATGTTTTATGTTAAATTGTTAATGATTGTCAATTTTGTGTAGTTTTTCTTAAATGTTGAGAAAATTTTTGAGAATTACAAAAAATTTCCTCTTAAAAATACCATTTTAGAGGCGAATTGTGATTCAAAAAGTTGGTGGTCAAAACTTTTGGACAAGTATTTCCATTCAAAAAAGTGTTTACAGAAAAAAAATTTTAGTATCAAACACTAAATAAATAATTATAAATATATACTTATGAGTATTTAGTACTACCTATATAATCTCTTGCTTCCCTTTTTTTCCATCTCAAAATTTTCAATATTTACCTATGTAAAAAAAACTTGGAAATATGTCTGCCGCTCTTTTTGTATCTTCCTGTGTTTTACAGAATTTTGTAAGCCTTTCAATTTGTATAGAAATCATTCTTTTTTAGTTCAACATTTAAATTCAATTCGTGTATATCAGTCTATAGTAGGTGTGTAAGATCAAAAAATGTACATTCGCACAAAAATTAATTAATTTTGTTATTCTGGTCGATACTAGTACTTATTGTATAGAAATAAAAAAAATTATGCATGGACTATATATTCTGTCATTAAATAACTATAATTGCTGAACATATTGACAATTACTATTATTGTATATTAACGACTGAAGCTCCATTCAATAATCGTTTTACTGAAGAAATGATTCATCGTTTTTTTTTTTTTTAATTCAACACACCCGCGAAAAGTATCCCCCCTCCCCGAGGTACAAAGTATATACGGTTTTTTCTTTTTTTCAATAGAGCTGTTGTCTGCCAGTTAGAGTAAGTATGAATCGCATTCGATCGAATCAACGGCGCGGTGGCATTCGACTTGGTCGAGTGAAAGTGTTTGTATACATATTATTGGTAGGTACATATCGATAATAATAATAATAATATGCCTTCCATAATAATTAGGTGTATTTAATTTTCAACAACGCGCGCGACAGACAACAAAACCAAGGAAAATCAGTGAAAGTGTAATAAGTATTGATACATACCTTTTGTTATAATAAAATAATATAATGCAACTCACTGGTATAGTTTTACTTAACATCGATTTTACGGGTATTGGATCGCAAATTATAACGGGATACATCTAACTACGCTGGCTGTGTAGCATTAGACTGTGTGCAGTAGCTATAAGGTTAGAAATTTCATTTTTTTTTTTTCTACATAGAACTGAAATAGTTTGTTTGGAAATCCTATTATTAGCATATTTTAGACTAGAATCAAAAAAGCCGGGGGTTTAATTTGGTTTTAAAATACGGTTGAGCACGCTTCAATATCTACATGTCTTTTTTGTCAAATTTTGGATAATTTTTGTGAAAAAAAAAAATTTAAGGATGACCTCTTAAAGTATCAACTAGAGGTAAATCCGGTTTTAAAAAGTTGCTGGTCGAAACTTTTGGACGAGTCTTTTCATACAAACATGGGTAGGTATACCGAAAAAAACAAAAAACCGGACATACTTCGCACGATGGGTGTACTTCGCACGACGGGTGGTATTCTCTTGACGGGCGTATTAAATTTTAAAGAAACGATAAATCATTTCTTCAGTAAAACGATTCTGAACGAAGGAA
>JAIPRM010014088.1:0-10977 GCA_025469315.1 Stegophylla sp. TES_Ste_2020
TTTGTTCAGAATCGTTTTACTGAAGAAATGATTTATCGTTTCTTTAAAATTTAATACGCCCGTCAAGAGAATACCACCCGTCGTGCGAAGTACACCCATCGTGCGAAGTATGTCCGGCTTTTTAATACTGACATTTATTTTTATGATCCAAAAGTCATTATACTCGGTTATAAGTGAAACATCGACATAAAAGAAAAATGAGTTTCTGTCGGCAATTTTTTTAATTCACCCCACCTAACCAAATTCTGCAATGACGCCACTGTAGCCGAAGTCGAGTGCGTTGTTCACAGTGTTGTAACAAAGACAACCGAAAAATCACATCTCGTTAAGATAACAATTTAAACACTTATCTATTATAGATAACGGACAAAATATAACTCCATTTATGCAGATATAAAACAGAAAACTTTAAGAAGTTCACACAATTTAAAACGAGCATTTGTAAATTGACTATTTAACTACAATAATTAAAATACTAATATTATGATTTATTCGCTTTAAAATACTCTATATTTATTTTTCTAAATTAAGGAATTAACAAAATAAGTGCCTAAAAATAATTTTGGATTTTGAGTGGAGTTAAGAATCCTGAAGTGTCTTTATAATGATGTTTGTTTTTTTTCTGTAAACGCATTTTTCTATAGAAAGTTTTGAACAACGACTTTTTGAATCAGAAACCCGAGATTTTCGAACGTTTGACAAAAACAGCTTTGGAAAAATATTCAAAAAAAAATTATCTAGATAATTTTATCTTAGATAACGATTTTACTAAACAGATGAAATAAAACGATACTGAAAAAAAACAAACATTTTTTTCTAGATATGAGATTAAATCTAGATAATGCACAACACTGGTCATTCGAGTATTCGAAATAATATTAATTATAACACACGCAATAATCACGTTTACTAATGAATCGCGTGCGTTCAGACACGGATGTGTGAATTGCAAGAGAATAAAACATCAAACCGAATAAATGATTATAGCATGACGACTGTCAACGCGTGCGGTAGGTACACCGAATCGCACCCGATCGTGGTAAGGATAATAATCGAATCAACATTCAAACCGAATAATTCTCGATCGGGTAATAACGCGTGTAATTTCGTTTGTAAAAAACCGACAATGTGGTTTTCGTTTACACAGCACAGCCGGCCCGAGGACGATGGCTGCGTTATCCGAGCCGTATCGGTCGAGATGAAAAGTTTCTGTTATTTATTTCTGTTTTCTGAAAAGAGGTTTTCCAAAAGAAAAAATCGCTACAATGCAACACATTGACAGTGAGAAAAAGTACGTACCTCACACCTTGGGTATTTTTCGCTCCTGGAGCGTAATACCCTTGTGGGTGTATTGAATATTTTAAAGAAACGATAAATCATTTCATCAATTAAAGACTATTATGGGCAGAGCTTCAGTTTATTCAAGACAATTTATTTAAAAGTTATAAAGTTTGATAAAATAATAATAAAAAAAAATTATTTTATACTCGGATAGTTTTATATTTCACTATTAAACGGGAAAAGTAAAATAAAATTAAAACAGAAAGAACTGCGACGTGGCTCTTCAATAGTATACTTTACGTTCCTATGAAAATCGAGTTATCTTAAAATACGAAATTACTAATTTGAAATTTAAATCCAAAATCTCACCAAAGCGTTTCCCACACTCTTTCGAAAATTCATGAAACGAATTTTTATGACAATAATGCTTATTGTAATATTATTAATAATGTTACGCTATATTATCATAATCATGGTGGCATTACGATTCGCCAAAGCCAACGCTGACACAGCAGGACTCGCGCACACAAGGTCTCGGCCGTTGCCCGTTGTTCCAGCGTGTTCCGTTCACAGGATTTTTGTTTTTTGTTTTTTACTATTGTCTATAAGCGTTTTCCGGCATCGACCGCGGACCATTTGCGCGCGAAAAACAATAGACGCACGCGTGCGCGGGGTCGTCCAGTCTATCGGACTCGTCGTCGTTTTTTTTTTTTTTTTTTTTTCTGTTTTTTACGCTTGTTTGTTTTAGGTTATCATTAAAATATCGTTATTACTGTCACTTGGAAGGTCATCGCCGCGCCGGTCGATTTGTATATTCTACGGTGCCCGTAGATCCACACTTATAGATCAACGGTTTTCAACTTGATAGTTGGGGAGGGAGCAGGGACGTATCCCGAATTTTATTCCGGAGGGAGTTCGGTTAACAACAACAACAACAACAAAAAAAAAGGGAGGAACATACTTCGCACGATCGGTGTTCTTCGCACGACGGGTGGGATTCTCTTGACGGGTGTATTGAATTTTAAAGAAACGATAAATCATTTCTTCAATAAAACAATTTTGAACGAAGGAAGTTAATAATATAAAAAATAAATGAGAAAAAAAAAATGTTAGAAAAATGTCCAAAATTTTTTTTTCACGTTTTCAAAATTTTCTCGCGCCAAAATCTTTCTTATATTATTTTCTATCTATGCTTAAATTTTCATAAAATCTAGATCAAAAAATGATGGTTTCCGAGTCGTTTTTGTCAAATTTTGTGTACTTTTTTCCAAAAAAAAAAAAAAATTAAAGAGTTGAGAAATTCAAAAAATGACCTCTCTAAAGTACAGCCTAGAAGTAAATCCGATTTCAAAAAGTTACTGATCGAAACTTTTGGACAAGAATTTCCATACGAAAAGTTGTACAGAGAAAAAAAAAATAAAAATCATTGTAAAAACACTAGCTTTTTCACTTCGTTCAGAATCTAAAACGCATCGAGCGCTGTAAATAACGGTCAAACGATGTTTGTGTGATGGATTTTTGTCGAAAAGCAGCTACAGTTGAAACGGCCGTGTAAATAACTTTGTTTTTATTCAGAAAACGAATTATAACTTTATAATTACGGACGGCTAATTGAAAATCTGCTACTTTGTTTTCGCGATTATAAATCGTGTGATGTACATTTTATCCTGCCGAAGGACGAAAGGCATTCAAATTTGTGATTTTAATATTTAACGGCAAAACTAATTTGATTGTACCCCCGAGATTAATCCTGTACCTGCGTGAATCTTTCATTTTATCTTTTTAAGTACTCCTAACGTGTTTCGTACGAATTAATTTGCTATTTCGAAAAGTAATTAAACAGTTTAAACCAATAAACCAACATCTATCTACTTATCGGTTTAAATGTGCCGTTGATTTACTCGAAAATTAAGGAAAGTTTTAAATACTATTGTCTTGGCATTAATTTCAACTGATATAAAACGACACTTTGGTTAGCATAATAATATAACGCGTAATAATCAATGCAGAATTCCGATAATGTGCAGAAAATACCGAATCAACTGCTGCTCGGATGACGAGGTAGTATTTTTATTTGTCGAAAGAAAATAAATAAAAATTCAAGGTATTTGCGTTAGATAATAATAATTTGGCGACAGTTAAAAAAAAAGAATAAGGCAACAGAACTAGTTAAAGATCGTTTTAGAAACGTCAAGGCCTAGATTGATAATATTTAGTGATGTTAAAAAATAAACAATGAAAACACTAGAAATCTTTATAAACGTACAATATAATATATATACCTACTATATATTATATAGTAGGTATATACCACATATTTTATTTCTAATTTCTAAACTTATATGTAGGTTAAATTCGATAAATGCCAATGGAAAGTAAAAAAATATCCATGGCAGTAAAATGGAAACTTAACAAATGGTTCCAGTATATTATCGCCCGCCTATATTAGCATAATAATAATAATAATAATAATAAAAAAAATAAAAAACAGAAAGTGCTAGATGACTGGTTTTTTTAATTTAGCTGTTTTGAGTTTGTTATTTATTTGTTTACGTTTTTATCATAATGAAATAAATACTTTTCACCGCGCGATTTCGATTGGGACTATACTAATCTCACTTTATTTATCCACAACAGGTGTCGGAGCGGGTCAAAGGTGAAATGCGTATAAATACAAATCAACAGTAGTTAAATAACAATCATATCACGGCCACAATGGCACAAACAACATCAGCTTCTTCCATGTAGCACACCTATTGTTACTCATTTACTAATAAAAACCGAAATTTTGTTAATTTTCGTTGTAATTTTAACTCCGATTCGTACTACGATTATTTTCTAATTGCAATAAAACGTTTTCTTTACACGTAGGTGTCACTATGCTCTAATTTATTGTAAATCAAAAAGAAAAAAAAGAAATTTTAAAGAAAACAAACTATTTGTGTTTATTAGATGTCGCATTTAAACAGGTGGTTTTCATTTGGACGAATTTCCCAAAATCACATGTCATTTGGGCGAAATAAAATATAATTCATTAGAAACAAACAATTTGAAAACTTACCACCTAAAGTGAAACCCTAGTACAATAATTCTTTTCATGCGTTTAAAATGTATCTTGTACACAATTTATAAGTGATAATTGCTGTAGTTAGTATTATGTACGCTTTAGTAAGCTATTACTTGCATTTTATAATAAACATTATTACTATTAAACCCAAAAACTTCGGTTCGGGTCTTATTGCACAGAAATTGTAGATAATATTATGTATGCATATTATATGCACTTAAAATAGTCAAAATTTGTAACTAATTTATTTTTTTACAACATTAATCTTTTATTATTAAAATTGATTTATTACATTTTGAATTTAGACAATATTGTTTTTATTTAGTAATTGTTTGATATTTCTATAGTACTGTAAACATATCAAATTTATTTATTTATTTTTTTAATATTTTCAAAAATGTAAAAATTATGAAATGTATACCCGTAAAGTATAATTAGACATTTTATGCTATTAGGCACTGAATTTAAAAGCCTAGTGATTATTGGTCAACATATATATTTTGTAAATCGAAAACGAATTTTCCAATACTTAAATATATACCAAGTCGTTTGATTTTAAATCTTCTGTGAAAATTTTGGAAATAAATTTTAAAACAGACGCACAAGAACAAGTTGACACGTTCCGTGCTTAGGGTATGTCTCGACAACGTAAAATACACGTTAAATTTCAAAAAAAATTCACAGAGAACATAACGCAAAACGCCTAAAAATAATGCTAATAATAACAATAAATAAAAGTACCGAATCGTGTTAAATACGCGTTTTTCCTAGAAAACAAAAATGACAGCTACAATCGGTATTGAAAAAACACAAAAACACGCGCAGCAAGTTCCGAACATTAAATTTGAATAATATAATAAACTATTGTATAAAAAAAATCGTCAGACTTACCAGTTAGTCGGTCGTGCTGCTACGAACGATACGAACAGATTAACGATAAAATAATATAATAAAATGCTCTCTCTGTCGTCGCGGTCGTGGTCGGCGAACAACCTGCAACGGCCGGCTCTGCGCGATTCTCGAGAGGGGAAGGGGCAGCGGCAGCAACCTGTTTGCGCCTTCGAAGGCCTCG
Source organism: Stegophylla sp. TES_Ste_2020 (assembly GCA_025469315.1). Taxonomy (NCBI): domain Eukaryota; kingdom Metazoa; phylum Arthropoda; class Insecta; order Hemiptera; family Aphididae; genus Stegophylla; species Stegophylla sp. TES_Ste_2020. Next base: position 5,421 of record JAIPRM010014088.1, read on the forward strand.
TTCGTATCGAGGGGTCCCCCCGAACAACAAAATATTACCTAGTTATTATTTTACAATAATTTATTACCGTGCACAATTATATACACACATATTATATACATATATATATATAATATAATACACCTAAGTAATACAGGATCGGATAATTATAATATCATTATTTTGTTATTATTATTATTATTATTGTCCGATTCGATAAAAGGAAATCACGCGTACATCGGTGTGTCCATTAAAACTCGACGCGCTACGTGAACAGTTCAAATATTATATTATGTCGAACTGTCTTCGACCATTACGCGCACTGTTTGACTGTTACGTGAATAAATATATTATAAACGTGTACGCGTGCTTTATATATTATGTATATACATATATGTAGGTAATAATATCATCGTAAATGTGAACGTGTCGAACCGTGTCAACGGGATATTATTAAACGAGACCTTGTTACGCCGGAAAATTGCCGGAATAAATCATATTGTGTTTTATTTTTTGGTTTTTTCACGCCATTTCCTATATAAATCGAAACGAAAAAAAAAAAAAAAAAAAAAAGATATAAAGTTATATTATTCTTATTATTGTCGACTATTAATTCATAAGGGCGAGTGGTGGGTGGGGATAGTCCTCTCCTTGGGTTTATTTATTTTTTCATATTTTCACACGTAATGTTGTACTACAATAATTACGAGTATATTACATTTATAATAATATTATAAACGTTCGATCTACCATGGACCATTTTTTCAAAAGAGAATAAACAGAAATTTTTTTTTTGTATCTATTTTATTTTATACTTTGTTATTTGTAACCAATCGAGTACTTATTGAATGAAAAAAATCAAGTGAGACAATAAACATTGCGAGAGAAAATTTTGAAAACGTCATAAAAAAAATGTTGGACATTTTTTTTTCAAACTAGAGTTTCCCCGTTTTCTGTGGAATATAAAACTGGCCTAGTAAAAAATATACCAATTTTTCTGTAACGATAATAAACTATATAATTTTAACCCAAAATTCAACCCATTTGTAAACAGAACCTCTGCCCGGAATAGTTTTATTAAAAAAATTATTTATCGTTTCTTTGACATTTAACATGCCTACCACAAAGTCCACCCGAGGAGCGAAGAACACGACGAATGGTGCAAAGTATGTTCAGGTTTTTTTTTTTTTCCATTTGTTCGTTCGGTTATACACGTAAACACGCTGGACGTTCCGATTATACGTAACTATCAACATTGTACCAGCCTATGAGGTTAAAAAACATGTTTTGATATGCACATTCGTGTAAATTATAATAACGACAACATTACACGACTTGAACACATATCGTTATAAAATGTAATAAAATACTATTGAGAGGAAGACGGAGAAGATATTTCTCCCCCCTTGAGGACTTTTTTTACCGTTTTTTCTTTTTTCTGTCATTTATAAGGTTTTTTTATTGTTTTAAATACACATTTATTTATCTCTGACAATCAGAAAAATCGAAGATTTGGTATTATAGTATTAAAGCTCTTCGTGCATTGTGATCAACACATCAAAATACAGAATCACACAACTGATTATACAACCGATCTACATGAGTACATAATTTATACACTCTAATTATCTTTTTTTTTACTTTTTTTTAATTTACGTAATCAGTTTTATTTTTATTGCGTCAATGTCGAGTGTTTCGTCAGTTTTATAGAAATCGAGAAGATTAGGTTGATGAGTTTTATGCTATAAAATAAAAATTAAAAATTCCCAGTAGATATTTGATTTTGATTTTAATTGTGGGGAAACCCGAATGAATTGAGATGTAATCCATACACAGAAGACAGAACATTAAAAATAATTAGGGTTAACGACGTAATAATTGGTAAAATTTAAATAATAATTGGTAAAATTGAAAATAAATACAATTTTATAATAAATATGCAAATATAAAAAGCCGGACATATTTCGTGGGTACCTTCGCACGACATGTATTCTTTGCACCTCGGGTGTGAAGCTCTTGATGGGTGTATTAAATTTTACAGAAACTTAAAAAAACATTTCCTCAATCAAACGATTCTGAGCGAGCGTTTCAAATACTATAATATAATAATAACATTAATAATTGGTGATAATACGGTATAAATGTATAATATGAAAAATAAATAATATACCGTATTTTTACATCATTAGACATGAACATATATGGGTTAACAGCTGGTTATCTGTTGTTTTTGAAATAATTTTATACTGTGAATCGTGCTATTTAATGTATTTTACATCAATCAAATTTATTTAAAAGAGTATTAATTTTAAGTATAGTATTACATGATAGGTAATACATTTTATTTTATTTTTTGAGGGAAATTATAAACATTTGCAATCACTGAACACAGAGACTGGGTCCGCCTGTGTAGAGTACACCTACAACTCAGTAATACGCCACAATGCCCGCATATCGTCGATAATAATAATTTAATGTTTTCAAATATAATATTATATAATTTGACCTATATAGAGTCATTATTATCTATAATTTACAGGTACAGAGTTTGATGCAGAAAAAATAATATAATGTAATTGCAGTTAACGTCCATTTTGTATATTAATTTATCGATGAAATTATTTTACTTTTCGGAAATGAATCCGTTGATTCCTGCAAAAAGTTGTGATAATTTTATTTTAATTTTGCTAAATTACGAAACCTAACCTAACTTGAACGTACAGATACTTTTTTGAATAATGGAAGCTTAATTATTATGTTATTTACTCACGTCTATATCTAATAGTTATAATACTTATATATATATTATACAGGGTGTTCCAGTACTATTTGATAAATACAATAACTTTAGTTTTATTAATTTTTTAAATTTTTTTTGAAAATTATTACTACAGCATTGCGCTACAGCAATAAAGTATAATTTTTGTTTGAAGGACCCAAAATTTCAATTTGAAATTTTATCCTACAGTTTTAGAAAAATTAAAAATAGCCATTTTGTGAATCTGAATTTTAGAAAAATATTGGTTCTTAATTCCCTAATAAACATCAAACTGTTCATTTTCTGCGGTTTTTCAAGTTTTTGAATAATTTAACAATATTGTTCAATAATTCATAATGTCACCAAATGACGTCATAATATTACCGTTTTTCGACAAAATTTTTCGCAAACTTGAAAAAAATCGTAGAAAATGTATGGATTAAACTTTATTAAAGATTTAAGCACCAATATTTTTCAAAATATTAGGTTTGAAAAAAAATGGCTATTTTCAATTTTTTTTGAAAACTGTAGTTTAAAATTTAAAAATATGGGACATAAAAAAAAAAGTCATTTTCGTAGCGCAATATTATGGTAATAATTTTCGAAAAAAGTTTAAAATTATTAATAGGACAAAAGTTATTGCATTTGACAAATCGTACTGGGACACCACCCTATATATAATAATATTACTATTACTATACAATAAGTACACATTTTATTCGAGTTAAGCAATGATAAGAAACTGTGTAAGACGTCTATGTATATATTGTATTATGGACTCGAAAATGATAATACTATTTAATTAGTAGGAAATATGCAAACTGGCAATTATTATTATAATAAATCAATATAGACGTATGTACTTATACATGTTGACTAAAATTTGAACTCCAAGTTTCACAGATGTATTTTCATTTTATTTTCTGTTTTCCCAATTTCGCATTAATAATTTGTTTTCATAAAGTAACAAATTTTCACGAGAATAAACTAGACAACAAAATTATAATAATAATAATAATAATAATAATAACAATAAATCACGGAAATCACGAACAATAGAATCGTGATATAATTTTAATTCGTCATTTGTGTTGTTTGCATGATTTTATTTAATCCGTGTGTGCACCGAACGATATAGTATTACTATATAGTTGTACGTTATTAATTTACGAACGTATATTATGTGTGTACATATTATAATGTTATGCTGTACCATTGTTACTACGGGTAGGTCAGTTGTACCGAATAATAATTATAATAATATGTAAATTATTATTCCGAGTGTACACGCGGCGGGGAAAATACGTGTCGGAAAATAAATGCTTATCATCGTATACACATCTCTGCCTTATTTAGAGATTTCAACAATTATTATTTTATTAATATAGTTGTGTAACGACGTCTCGACCAACGAAAATATTATGTATCTTTTTGGATCTGTTAGGAATTGCGGAATATTACGACTGTCCTACGGAATGCGACCACGCAATCATTGTAGTCTTCGAATCGTTTTCGTTCAACGCACTGAAAACCAGCCACCAGAATCTACAAAAAAAAATTGGAATACAATATATAAATGGGTGGGGGTGGGGTATGTACCCCTGCTTTAGAGTTTCAAAAACTATTTTAACTTTTATTATCGCTCAAACTAACATTTCATTGACGTTTTTACTTAAGAGAAAAAACGATAAAATCCTAACGCAGAACAATTGAAAATGATAAATGGCATAAAAGACTCAAGTCTGCAAGTCAATATCTGGAGAAATGATTTGTCGTTTCTTCAAAATTCCACACACCCTCAGACAGTATCCCACCAGAGGAGCAAGGAATACCCATGGTGTTAAGTATGTCCCCATTTTTTTTTACCGTGCCTTCTGCTCTTAAATTTCCTGCTCATATGCACGCATAAGAGTGTTTTCCAGAATTTTTTCATTTTCTCGGCATCGTCTGTCGTTCAATCGGGTATAATATTATATTAAACCGAGTCATGTACGCGCATTTTTTGGTATATTTTAGAGTCTTTGTTTTAAAAATTTCAAAGGTAAAGAGAAGGTACCGCAAATTAAATATAGTGTACTAGCAGTATATTCCACTGTGTAAGAAACTGTTACTAAAATATCAGAAATATACATTTCAAGTATCTAAGTAAAGAGAAGGTACCGCAAATTAAATATAGTGTACTAGCAGTATATTCCACTGTGTAAGAAACTGTTACTAAAATATCAGAAATATACATTTCAAGTATCTAAGTAACTACGAATGTTAGCAAACATTACAAGAATATTTTTTTATAAGACCCTGAGAAATATACATTTTGAGTTACGATGTGTTATGAATAGTTAAATAATTAAAAAAAACCCAACTCCCGAGAAAATTGCGTGGTAAAAAACAAAAATCTAAATAAAAAATGTATAATGGTTCATAGTATAATCATCATAATTAAAACAATGTAGAGCACTCCTCTGCAAATTTTATTTAGATTTTGTTTCTCACTATGTAATTTTTTCGAGAGTATGTTTCTTTTTTAGATTCTGAATGAAGTGAAGAAGCTAGTGTTTTTACAATGATGTTTATTTATTTTTTTCTTTTTATTTCTTTCTGTGTACAACTTTTTGTATAGAAATACTTGTGCAAAAGTTTTGATCAATAATTTTTTGAATCCGGATTTGCCTCTAGATTGTACTTTAAAGAGGTCATTTTTTGAATTTTTCAATTCTTCAATGTTTTTTTTAGAAAAAACTACCCAAAATTTGACAAAAACGACTTAGAAACCATCATTTTTTGATCCGAATTTTATGAAAATTTAAACATAGATAGAAA
>JAIPRM010014089.1:0-10977 GCA_025469315.1 Stegophylla sp. TES_Ste_2020
CAAGAAAATTTTGAAAATGTGAAAAAAATTTTTAGACATTTTTCGAAAATTTTTTTTTTCTTATATTATTAACTTCCTTCGTTCAGAATTGTTTTACTGAACAAATGATTTATCGTTTCTTTAAAATTTAATACGCCCGTCAAGAGAATACCACCCGTCGTGCGAAGTACACTCATCGTGCGAAGTATGTCCGGCTTTTTTTTTTTTCTAATTTTTTTTTTTCAATAATAATTTTAAACAAATAATTTAAAAAGTAAAGATAAGAACAGTATAGACCAGAAAGCTAAATATTCTTCTCTGCTCAGGTCAGATACTCTTGTTTGGTGTATTGAATTTTAAAGAAACAATAAAACATGTCTTCAATCATAAGATTCTGTACGAAATATGTTAATATTATAAAGAACAATGATAGTTGTTTTTTCAAGAAATCTGATCTGAGGAGCGAAGAATACCTATAGTGTGAAATGTGTTCGGCTTTCTTATCTATACTTTGCTTTACTTCACTTTACTTTAATTTACTTTACTTTCATTTTTTTATCCAATAAATAAAGAAAAAGAAAAAAAAGTGTTGGAAAAAATTTCCAATTTTTTTTTCTTATTTTCAAAATTTGTCTTGCACTTGAATATTTCTCATATTTTTTTCTATCTTTTTTAAAATTTTTATAAAGTTTGGATTGAAAAAAAATAAAATAATTGCAAAGTCTTTTTTGTCATATTTTGGGTAGTTTTTTTTTCAAATTTTAATAAAACGATTAAGAATTTTGAAAGGTCGATCCAGAGGTAAATCTGGTATTGAAAAATTGCTTTTGAACAAGTATTTCTATACAAAAATGTATACATAAAAAAACACTATTTTCTTGACCGCGCTCAAAACCTAAAATATACGAGTAGATAAATATATTATGTGAAATTAAACTTAATTTCAAGGTGCTTACTATTAATATTGATTTACCTATTATTATAATTTTTTTGTATTGTTATTTTTGAACTGTTTTGTTTTATAAAAAAAATAATTATTAATGTCTTAATATAGTTTTTGTTGTTTATTTTATATGTATAATTTTAGATATGATACATTTAGAAGCACTTTTAAGAAAAAATATTGTATCTGGTAATCCTAAAACAAAAAGACCATGGAAAAAAATATTTATTTTGACTGAAGGCATTTTCAGCATGGAAGGGTCTATTTTAAAGCTTCCCGAAATCATTGCTATTAAAAAAAAATACAAAGTATGAATCATAATTATTACTATAAATGTACCTACTTTATAATTATTAATTTTTTTAGCTAATACAAAATTTAATTTCAGGCGTATTTATATGTTGATGAAGCTCATAGTATAGGTGCTTTAGGATCCACTGGTCGAGGCGTCTTAGATTATTATAACTGCTGTTCAAAAGATGTTGATATATTAATGGGTACATTTACTAAATCATTTGGTTCAAGTGGAGGCTATATAGCTGGAAATAAAGTATATTAAATAATAATTTTTAAATTAAAAGTTTTTATCTTATTCTTTTATGACATTAAAATTAAGCTTGATATTTTTAACTTGTCTCTTCTTGTTGCATGCCTAATTTAAATATATTACAATCATTCCTTAAGTTGTACTTATTAATATGGCATACACATACTAAAAAATTGTGATTCAAATTAGATATTTTTGAAACTGTTTTATATCTGTTAATACAAAAGAATTTAGAATGCTACTAACCATCATAAATTTATACATACCAAAAAAACTATGAGTGTAGTAATATTACAGTGTAGTATACTACCTACCATAAAATACCATCTATAATGTAAAATATTATGCAAACTACTTAATTACATTTATTAAATTTACTCAATGTATCACTTATGATCATCATTGTCAATTAGATATTTTAAAATTAATCTTAAATATAATATAATAGTATACTTATAGTATGTTTTTAATCATAATGATAGGTACTTTTCCCATCATAAAATTAAATGTATATTATAATTATAATATTATATTTAAAATTATTAAATAAGTGTAAAAATATCATAATTATTTAAAACATTTTTTTACTAAATTGGATAGGTAGCAAACTATATCAGCAAAGTTGAGGTTGGTAAACATACTACAAAGGTATCAACATTTTATTTCTATTACTGTTAACTTAATTTTCTTTTTTTTGCTTCATCGATCAAATTGTAAAAATAAATGCTGTGGTATATCATATTCTCACTCTTAAAATTCTTTTGTCAAAATATTACTCATAATATTAACTCATTGGTAATTATAATGATAACTTAAAAAAATTTTGAAATTTGTTTTTAATTAAATTATGGTGTATTATTTTAGGATCTAATTGACTATTTAAGAATTCATAGTCATGCTTCATGTTACGCTATGTCTATGTCACCACCTGTAGCTCAAACAATCATAACAGCAATGTCGATAATAATGGGGAAAAAATGTGGTAATGAAGGGAGAGAACTTATTAACAGACTTGCAAGTAATGTAAAATATTTCAGAAAAAAACTTAAGGCTTTAGGTTGTGTAGTAATTGGAAATGATGATTCTCCTGTCATTCCTATGTTAGTGTACACAATGTCTAAAGTTGGGTATGTATAATTTTGTCAATTTTAGTGATTTTTAATAAATAAGAATTTTTTGTTATAGGGCTACTGTGCGAGAATATAGTAAATATAATGTAGCTACAGTTGGAGTTGGTTATCCTGCAACACCATTACTTGAAGGAAGAATTCGTTTTTGTATGTCGGCCGCGTTATCTAAGGAACAGCTGGATGAAGTATTTATATAATTTTTAATACTTAAACATTTTTAAAAACTATAAGCACAGAGTGACATTTTTCTTTCTACAAACCTTGAGAATAAGCTCATGCTTGTGAGCTCAATCAATCTCCTCTTTTCAAATTTAAGGAAGTGGGACTTTAAAAGATATCGATGGCATCCATCTCAATTGATATTAAATTAAATACAGAATGCAGTTTGTTGTTCCCATAAACCTCTTTTTTAATATGCCTTATGCCACTCAATTTTTGAAATTTTTAGATGCGCTCATCTCATAATGTCATGTTATCATTAAATTCTCAAAAATTGTATGACATATTTAAATAAGGATTTAGGGAGATAAAGAACTCCATAGGAACATTATTTTTCTGTTAGAAAATTAAATGGAATTATTGTTATAATTTATTTTAAAAAAGTATTAAAACTTTTCATTGTTGGTATGTTGTTATTTTCCATACTGGTAATTGATTCATTTTATTAATCTTAATTTATAACTAATCTAATAAGCTTAAGCAATCCATAATTAGGTCACAACCTATCAGTGAAGATTAATGCTTTAAAGTATCACATTTGTAAAACACAAAATAGGTTATATATCCCACTCACTAACATGTTTTATTTTTAAAGTTTGTACGGAGAAAAAAATATCACCCTGTATTTAATACATTTTTGATAAAATAATATTTAAGGAGTATTATGATTTAAGTGCTTGTTATGTCTTATTTTGATATAACTGATCATCAAATATAAATAATTAAATAAATTTAATTCATTATACGTGTTGGCAAATTTATTGGTACCTACAATATATTTGCTAACAGCTATTAGTTACCTTACAATTTTTTTTATCATTAACCCCACTGTGAACTTGACATTTATTTATTAATTGTGACATTTCCAAAAATATTTTGTTTAATTGTAATTAAATTTATCAAAGATGTACATAAAACCACCTTGTATAAAAATCTTCTTTTTCCTTTTTCTTAACACAATATGGATGATTTGCAATGTGTTGCCAAATAATGTATAAAATTGTTAGCAAAGATAAATAATTTTGATTTGACTAAAAACTTATAATTATAATATGACCATATTCAATAAAAATTATTTTATTTAGAATTAAAAATTTGAAAAAAAACGCAGCGCTGAAATTTCTTTACACTAAAATGTTCTTGTGCTGAATATCTCCAAGCTCAAATGTCCCCGTGTCAAAATGTCCGATTCCTATAATACATATGTTCAAAAAAAAAAAAATCTTTGTTAACATAGATTACATTATGTCAAATTGTGTCATGTTCAGTGATGTAAACAGAATTTCAGGATTGAGGAGTGAAAGGCAATGATCAATAGATATTTTGATATTGAAAATATTTTTTATTTTTTTTTGATACTTATAAAATTTGGCTATTAAATAATGGCGTATCATTTTACTGATTTATATGTTATCTCAAAAAAACATATTTAATATAACATGCACTTTCAATAAGTTTACATTAAAGCAATTATCATATTATAATAGATATATTTAATAACTAGCAACACCTAGGTATATGGTCACACACAGAAAATTTATTTAGGGCAGGTGTAATAAAATTACCAGGAAACACATTAAAAAGAATTTGTGTACTTTGTAAATTATAAAACAAATTAGATAATTTTATTAATGAATATCATAGGTAGGTAGGTACACTTTGTTAAATAATAATGACATGTTATAAGAAAGTACTGTGTTTTGCAAAATTTGCTCCATTATTTAATAGGTAGTTGTCATAATTATAAATCACACCTCTACCCTTGTTAATAGTTTGGGATTGAATAATTTTTGAAATCTTATAAATTATATGATCTTATAGGTTTACTTACATAATTTTAAATAAATTGTTTTTAATTTTTATTTTAGATTCTGAGTAGATTAAAATGTTTTGATCTACAACTTTTTGAATCAAAATTTGCTTCTAAATGGGAATTTTGAGAGGTCAATTTTAAAAATTCTGAACAGTTTCCTCTAAATTTAGAAAAACTATCCAAAGTTTGACAAAAAAGCCTTAAAACTATCTTTTTTTAATCCAATTTTTATGAAAATTTTAATATAGATAAATAGCAATAAATATAATGTTTTGGTGTAAAAAATTTTTGAATATGCTAACAAAAAAAAAATAATAATAATAATGATAAAAAAAAAAAATAAAAAAATTTTATTCAGTTTTTTCTCATCTGCATTTTTTTCTGTTCTCAGTTGATAGTGGGATACAAAACTGGCCGTTTACAAAATAATTTGTTTTGTAATATTAATAAACTTAATAATTTTTAATTAAAATTGTTTTATATGAACTAAAGCTTTACTCTGAATCATTTAATTGAAGAAATTATTTATCACATCTTTAAAATTTAACACACCTTCCAAATCCCACCCAAGTAGCGAAGAATACCCATTGTGCAAAGTATGTTTGCCTTTTTTTATTACTTTCAAATTTATAATTATATATTTAAGTAAAAAAAAACAACAAAGTCTTTGTTTGAATAACAATAAAAATTTAAACAGTTTTTCCAAAGAGGGAGGAGCAATTGCCCCATATTATCACTTTTTATTATACTATGGTACCTATATCAGTACAAAAAATTACCAGTCTTATTTCACCTACAGAAATATAAAAATTTGTAGTTTTTTTTTGTTTAATCTTTATGTTGACAATTAATAATATTTAAAATAATAGAATATGCAATTAATAATGTCGTCAGGTAAAATATTTGTCTGTTTTTGTCAGATGAATAGGCATGTGACGTGCCATGGCATTTACACGGCTTTAAGATATATATTTTTAATAATTTAGACTGCAATAAAAAAAAAGTTGAAGAGATAGGGGGTCAGTGTCTCCTTGCTCCATCGTACATACGCTACTGGTCATGTTTATCATTTTTTAAATAAAAATAATTTAAACTATAACATACTTATTAACAAATTTATTGATAAAATGCACAAATTTGTGGTCCTTTTGTACATGGAATTTTTCTCCATGATAGACTTTAAATGAAGTTTAATGAGCATTGAAAATTGAAAACATTGAAAATTATATATATATATATATATATTAAATACTATGACATAAAAATGTATAAGTCATAAAAAAATTTATTATAACTTAAGTCATTGTTTTTATTGATTATATGGAATTTCAAGCCAGACAAAAAATATTGAACTTATTAACCACGCATTTTATTCAAATAGAAGTATTTTACAAAATAATATATAGAGATACATATATTATAGATACATAACATATAGTTGCTGGAATATTATATTAATTTGAACAATATTATGTTATTAAGTATATTATTTATTTATTTACAGATTCTTGAAGCCACAGAGAAAATAGTAAATAAATTTGGATTATCTAGTTCTAAAAAATCTACATCTTATGATGAAATCGAATATGAAGACTTCTAGAAGTATTACAAATTTAGAGTTAAGCAAAGTTAATTATTTTTATTATCTTAAATTTATTTTGTTGTAAATACAATGAGCATATACATAATGTATATGAATAATAAAATCCCTATATATAATAAAATAAGTATCATTGAAGCTAAATGCTCTAAGGCAATAGACTACACAAATCTTAATATTATTTCGCATTTGTTATTTGTGTAATATAAGGCCATATTTATTAAGTGTCGATGATGCAAATAAGCTGAGGCATTAAAGAAAATAATGTACAGTTAAAAAGATGAAATAACCACCTCGATAAACAACAAGCTCTTGTGCTAGCGAGTTTTGGAATAAGACTTTTTTGGACAAGGTGAAGTCCATTCTAATTTTAAGTTTGTAAGTCGGTTTTCCTTCGAATAGGTGTTAATTTCAATTTGGTATAAGTAATTGTACAGTTTGGGACAATCACTTATTTTTATAATTAGCTATATTTTACATTGTGAAAATTCTACTTGTATTTTTAATCTTGTTTAAAAGAAATATTGAATAAATAGATTTGATTAACTTATATATAAAAAATAATAATATTTTGAGTTCAATTTTATTTATTTATAGTGTGAAATATTTAATTTTCTCTAATTAGTGTTTGTCTAAGTTATTAGACTCAACTATTAGTTATAAGTTATTTATTATTATATTATTAGTGAGGAGTTAATCCAAAGGTCATATTTTCTTAACATTTTTTCCTGACTTCTCATCTAGAGAGTTGCATACTTCACTGTTAGAGAGAAATAAATAATATTATATCAGGGTAAAGAAACTCCACATTTAATTATCCATGTGCTGTTTAATCAAGTATATCAGAGTCCTGTTCTTGCTATATGACCATAGGTCACAGGGCATACGACAAGCTTTAGCATTTTCTATAAATTTATTAATCCATTTATGTTTGTGTAGACTTGATCTATTTTAAATGTTTTTTTTTCTAATAATAATTTCCAATGCCTATTAAATAATAAAATTAGTACTCGTATTTTACTAATCAATATTTAGTAATTAATATTAAATTCAAAATGTTTTAAAAGTTTAAGTGAAATACTGAAATGTATTCAGTATTGTAAAAATCCTGTAGGCTACATAACATTAACTTTTCTTACACATTTTTAAAACAACTTTGTAAACTTTGTTCAGCATATATTTTCAGAATACAGAAAACTGTAAAACAAAGAATTGATCCTTTTGGTCTTCTAGAAAACCAATTTGTTATATTATTTAGATTAAATAAAACATTGGCTAGACAATTAATAAATAATTTAGAGTCCTTTTTATGTACCTATTAAAAAAAGAAAATCAGCATTGAGTTAGAGTTCTTGTAACTTTGAGATTTTATGCTCAAGGTAACTTAGATTAAAATTAATTAATTATTTTATGATTTGAAATTGATTGCAATCAAGTATCTCTATATCTGTTTAATAAGAAAAAAGAGGGAATATCTGCAGCCATTTACCTGGTAACACAATAATAAATTTGTAAACACAAACAATGGAAAAATGTATACACCATTATAATATTACGTACCATAATTTTATAACACGCACCAGTGAAATAACACATTTTTGATATCCAACGTCAATACTATCATTAGGTGTTAAGTATTTAAACACTGTCTTATGTGATGTAGTAACATCACAAAAATTATCAATATTTACCACATCTCAATACTAGCCAGTTAATTTATACCTATTTTACTTAAAATAATCCTCGGACTCAATTTGTATACAATTTGTTTTCTAATCCCGGACTCAATTAGTATATTATTTTTTCCCCGTTCATGTATAGGGACTCAATTAGTATACAGTGAATATTTTAAATATTTATAAAACAATGTATAATTAAATAATTATTTTGAATATTACAATAGCATCCGTATATTATTTTCAAATTTAATTTTAAAATCATCAATTAAAGCATCAGTATCTATATTAACTGCCAACTCTTGTTCCACTGTCAAAAGAATTAGAGAGTTCAATCTTTGTTGGCCTATTGTTGTTCGTATTTGTGATTTAACAAGTGATAATTTTGAAAAAGCTCTTTCACAAGTACAACTAGTTACATGAATTACCTATCTTAAACTTTTGAAGAATAGTAAAATAATTTTTGAAATTTTTGTAATGTTCAGCATACTCCTTCCATAATAAAAACTGATGGGTTTTATTTTAGATTCTGAATGAAGTGAAGAAGCTAGTGTTTTTACAATGATGTTTATTTTTTATTTTTTTATTTTTTTTTCTGTGTACAACTTTTTGTATAGAAATACTTGTCCAAAAGTTTCGGTCAATAACTTTTTGAAACCGGATTTGCCTCTAGATTGTACTTTAAAGAGGTCATTTTTTGAATTTCTCAATTCTTCAATGTTTTTTTTGGAAAAAACTACCCAAAATTTGACAAAAACAACTTGGAAACCATAAGTTTTTGATCCGAATTTTATGAAAATTTAAACATAGATAGAAAATCCTATAAAAAAGATTTGAAAATGCAAGGAAATGTGAAAAAAAATTTTGGACATTTTTTTGAAATTTTTTTTTTTTTATTAACTTCCTTCGTTCAGAATTGTTTTACTGAAGAAATGATTTATCTTTTTTTTAAAATTTAATACGCCCGTCAAGAGAATTCCACCCATCGTGCGAAGTATGTCCGGCTTTTTTATTACTAGTTGAGGCTTCATAAGTTGGAATTGTAGTGTTATTTTTCAATACCTAGTTTAACTTCAGTTTCCAATTGATCACTATTACACCTACTAGAACTATTACTATTATTCCTAAATAATCGGTTAAATGCACTTCAAATAATTACCAGTATATATATATATATATATAATACCTACGTTATTTCTGTTTCATAATTTTAAAGAGTTCACGACCCTCTTTTTTTTGAGGGGGGGAGAGATCAAGGCATGCAGTCACATAACCTGCATGTCTTGTGGCTCCGCCAATGAGTTATATTAAAAAACTATTTTCAATTTTATGAAAATTCCAATAATAGCATATTTTATCGTTTTTTGTCAATTTTCGACAGATTTTCTTTATTTTTGGAAAATGTATTGAGAATTTTGAAAAATGACCTCCCTAAAGTACCATCTGAATTTAATTTTGTTTCTATTGAGTTACTGGTCGAAACTTTTAGATAAGTATTTCTCTACGAAAGTGTTCATAAAAGGAGAAAAAATTAAAATAAACATCAATGTAAAATCAAAAGTTTCTTCGCTCCTCTCAGAATCTAAAAATAAACATCATAGTAAAATCATAAACGTCTTCGCTCTGCTTATTATCTTTAACTATTTAAATATGTTCATAAACGGAATATCATAGTGTAGGTAATGTTAGTGGGAACTAGGAAACCTTATCTGATAAAAACTAAAAACTTAAAAAGTCTCAGCGATAAAAACAAGTAAAAAAATTAGTTTTCTTCGCGAAAATGCTATTTTATTAGTTAAATTACAATTGAAATAAAATTACTAAGAATACATACAATTTTAATTAATTGTGCGTGAAAAATAAATCATCCTGTACATTTAAGTGGTTAGAGTTAGGTTCTTTGAATTTTCTTTGTTGTATCTACTTAAATATTATAATTATCATTAATCATAGAATAGGTATTCTATTTTATAATCAATGATTTCTATGAGCATACATTTAAAATAAGATGAGAGTTAATTTACTTTTTTCCAGTATGTGAATAAAAAATAAATTTTAAGATTGATATATTTATATGAGATAAATATGTGCAATTTTTAGATGTTAGTTACTTACATACAGTGATAAAAATTAACACCTATGACCTAGTAGGCATAGACAGGGGTGTACCAAGGATTTTATTTTAGGGATGGTTTTAACTTTTGAACTCGAATAAGTATTTAACTTTTAATATTGTAATAATAACAATAAATAGTAAAATAATATAATAATCCCTCTACTAATTATTTTGCTGTGAAATATCACAAACATATACTTAATTAATTAGTGTTATCGTGACCATTATTAGTAGTTGGTGAAAGTTTCAATTATTATTTTTGAAGTTATGTTGTATGTGTTAAATTGTTATGAGTGTATCATTTAGAGACTCAAGCATGCATTGATTTGTTGGTAAAGCAATATCCAATGTTTTAAAATATAATAATTGTATCTTATATGCGTTTATTAAAATATATATAGTTTTCTATATATGTATAGTTTTCTTACACTAAATTTTTATAAAAATTGATTGATTTTTATTTTTACATTATATAAGCTTTTAACTTGTCTAGACAATTCTGGGGGCAAAGCCGTAGCCAGGGGAGGGGATTCAGGGTTAAAACCCCCCCTGAAATTTATTTTGAAATCAAAATAAATAAAATTATATAACAATTATAATAATTAATAATATTGATTTATGTAAAATTGCATTAACTTCGTGATAATATAATTATTATTATGGCGAACAGATTTCGTTCAGATTTTTTTGTCCTAATTTATTTAGTCAAAATACTTCTTTATAATCTAAACCTCTCCCGAAATGTCATGCTGGCTACGCATAGGCGCAACTAGAAGCCAAACACTGGTACTAAAATTATGTAGAGGACACAGACCCGTGGGGGCTATGCCCCCACACCCTCAAATACAATATTTAAATTTTTTAGTTACTATAACCACTCTTAAATGAACCATAAAAACATGGCACACAATATTTAAGTATACTAACAGTAATATACCTGATCATACATATATT
>JAIPRM010014090.1:0-10976 GCA_025469315.1 Stegophylla sp. TES_Ste_2020
TTGCTGGTCGAAACTTATGGACAAGAATTTCTATATGAAAAAATAAAATAAACATAATTTTAAAAACACTAGCTTCTTCATCCCACTAGGAATGTAAAACGCAGAATAAACTAAGTGGATCATTATAGTAAGTTAAACAAACGAAGTGGATAATTTATTAAATGTTTTTTTTTTTCTAATAGAGATATAAAATATATATAATTTATTTTACATAGAGATTTATATTAAGGTGTAATTAGTAGTTAGCTGCTATTAGTATTCAGTTCTATTGATTGAGCACCCCCTATTTATAATTTCTGGATCCACACTGTTTGTGTTCAGTCTCGATTATAAATTTTATTATCACTTACAATGTTTTAATAGTTCTCGAAAATAATGTAGAAAATATGTAAGTAATAATAACTGGTTTACCTGGATTATCATCACTAAAGATAGGATGTCGATGAAAAAATCATTGTTTTTCCTTAAATCCTATTCAATGCTTTCCAAGCTAAAAATTCGTTTCATGCCCAACTAATTTAGAATTTGAAAATGTAATTTTGCATTTTTAGGTGTTTTGGTTATAAATGCATTTTTAATGTAATTTTTTTAAATTTGTACGTGTTATTATTTCATATTACAAGTCATTTTTTTAATACTATTAAGACTTTCAGGAATGATTTTACGTTTTTAAAAATAAATGTTTCATAATAATTATTGGAGAGTTTTGTTACAATTGTATATAAGAAGATGCTCACACTATACCATATAAAATGTCGACATAAAGTAGTTAATGTTTATAAACTTAAAGTTTATAAATTGTATTCAATCAACCCGATAATCTCTGTGTCGACATTAAATTCGACGTTCACGTGGATTTTTTAATTTTCCGTCTAAATTTAAATATGTTTAAAAACAATTACATATTTATATGTATTTGTATTTTAAGCAATTTTTTTTTTTTTTTTTTTTTAGGTCATTTTTAAACATTTTTAAGTCATTAAAAAGCATATTTTTGAAGTAATTTTTGGTACTTTTTTTTTTTTAGGTCATCAACATTCTATCTCTAATCATCACTGTATATTACACACGTGTATATGATTCGAATCGCGGGGGGGGGGAATTAATTCCGTTCACGACGTCTATTATTGCGTTTTGAAAATTTTTTTAGATTCATTACGATAACACACTTACGAAAGCACACGAATTGGTACAAATGGAGAACGAGAACCGATTAGGACGCTCACGAAACGCGAAACATAGCAAAATATAATATTATTATTATGTGACGTGAATTTGTAAACACTAATATACGTTTTGGGTTTAACGCACGTGCGATTCGACGAGAAAATGCAGAAAAGCGTTTCGAGTTTTTGTAACATGTTGTTTTATGATTTAGGGAGAAATTCAAGTGGTCTAGGCCAATACAACTATATATTATAGGGCCCGAATGCTGATGCCCTAAGAGAGTTGTCCATATGTCAGTATATCAGCTGAGAATATCGAAATCACACATAAAATACTCAAAAAAATTAGTAATGAAACAACTACAGTTCAGTCATTTTAAAAACCAATTATTTTTCTTTATATAAATAATTTCGAGTACCGAAGCAATCTCTAAAAAATTTGATGAAATACTGTAATGATTTATATTTACAAATGATGTAATTGTATTGAGTATAATATTCTTATAAACAAACACTTAGGTTTTCCCCTATTTGGGAAACAGTTTCAAAAGCTGAATGTATAAAAGAAAATTCACATGTTTAAGTAACTGATAATAATATGTTAACTAACATATTTCAAGTCTCAGGAAAACGTCATCGAAGACCAGTAAAAAAAAAATAAATAAAATAAAATACTCGAAATTCATCATTCCTATGAACTCAAAAATCTACAGACCATTTCATTATTGTGTGGACTATATTCAAAATATTAAATGCTTTTTCACGAAGAATAAGAGACAAATGTTTTTTCTTTGAAAATATTTCCCTATTAGTTCCTCATAGCCGGATTAAGGGGAGTGTAGCCAGGGCTGCAGCCCACGGGGCCCACCCAAGTATAAAAGTGACAAGGGCCCATACGGTTTTAACTGAATCACCGTGATTTTAAGTTATAATTAGCGTAAATGAAGTACTAAGGGCGATGGCTTCAAGTAAAGCAAGAAAAAAAAACGTATTTAATTAAATAGTTTTTGGTTTTTTAATAATATATAACCTCTTTTTTTTTTTTTTTTTTGTTGGTATGTTAATAAATTTAAAACTTATCACTAAACTTTGTATTATTATTTATATTAATTTGGCAGTCTTGACTTACATATTATCATACTACAAATTAGTACTCTTACAGACGTAGTAAATATATACATTGATAGTAATTTTTAAGTTAAATTTGTAAATTAGTTAGAAAAATTTATTTTTTGCGAGCGAAGCGTAAGGGTTTTCAAAGAATTTTTTGTGAAAAGGGCCCATATGAAATTTCCGCCCCGGGGCCCAATGAGCACATCCAAGTTCACATTCTGTTTTTCACCAAATCACACCCTTATAACAAAGCATTTCACGAATATTTTAACTCGAAACAGCGAATAATATACCGTATAATATTATTTGTTCTGTGTGTATATGCGATAAATCGAATCGATTTGAAATAATCTATTCGTTTTTTATGCAAATTTTAATGAGGCGTGACAATATTTTTCTACGTAATTTAAATACGTGGATGTATTTTTTTTTTATTTTTTTTTTTTAATATTTAACACATTTCACTATGAATAAGTGGCGTGACGGTAACGGACCAAAACGATTTTTTTTTTTTTTATAATATTTAATTTATCATTTAAAAACGTTGTGCTAAAATTTCGACCCATATCATTGGCTGCCAATTCATTTAGTCGACATTTAAAGCCATTTATTATTATTATTATTATTATTGTTTATTTGCTCGCGACAGCGTTAACGATTATTATTTTACAGGCGCGAAAAGAATAAATCGCTTTAGACGCGAAATTGAAGACGGAAGGACGCATTAGCCGTCAAAATTTAAACGTTTAAACCGAATTTTCAACATTAAGTTAATTTAATTTAATGTCGCACTGTTAAATTATCGAATCCAACACTTGAACAGTTATTAAATATGAATTAAAACGCAATTTAAGGCGTTCAAAAGTAAATACATTGTTTATACATAATAATATAATGTTTTATAACGCGTACGACGTGTTGTGACTTCGTTTTGATTTTGTAAATTCAATACAATATTATGTTTTCACACGTCAAGTTTTGTCCACACGAACCCTTCAAATTATCGCGGCGACTATTATGTCTAATAGACTCATAAGCGCAACTCGGAAAATATTTTTTTGAGGGGGGGCTAAATATGTTTATTTCATTGATTTAGCCTCCCCTCCCCCCCGAAAGGCGTTAACCTTATGTAATTTTTAAAAATTCTGAGGGGGCTATGAGTTCTTTTGAGGGGCCTTAGCTCCCTGAAACCCCCCTCTAATTGCGCCTATGCTAATAGTCATATATTTCAGTTGAACTTCACTATGTCAAACTCCGTTATCTCGAAAGTTATGTTTGTTGAAAATTCCTCTTTTAGTCCCAGTAATGGGAATCACTTGTTGATTTATTTCCAAAATACGTCAAATTTTTCTAAATGTCAAAATAAAAACTCGGTTCCCATTGCTTGACACGATTGTGACTAACTGAAGTGTATATAACAGAACAGAGAAAATGTACATGTGGTAAAGTGTAATAGCTTAACTTCGTCGAGGATATACCCAGCAGTAGTAGTCAGATAAGTTCTTGACAACATTTCGTCTATAATTAATATATTTTAGTAGTAATTATTGTATTAAAAGCACTTCTGTAATAAATATACAAGACAAAATGACATTCCAAATCTATATAAATATGCGCCAAAATGCTGATTAATGATTATAAATTAAAACAATATCGAATATTCGTAATAATTACTATGTATACATATTCAATAAGTAAATAAATACATTAAATTAGTTGATATTATTATAATTATTAAAAGATATCTTTATTTCAAATTTCGCACGCGTTTATTAATCACATCGTTAATTCTGAGTTTTGATATTTCCAATTTTATTTTTTTTTTGTTTTGGTCCCTGACACTTCGTCATACCGAGGTTTCACTGTATTTCGTTAAAGAATTGAATCATTGGAAGTATAAAAAATCTGAACAATAAACAGTTCATTTTTTATTCACCTATACAATAATAGAGTCAAGAACACGTGTTACTATTATATTATTATAACGAGAATAATATCAATATTGATTTTATGACTCACGCCACCGTGTTTAAATATTATAAGTACATAAGAGATCATAATATTGTATTCGACTGATATATTATTATTATTGTTATTATTATTTGTCGTTTATTTTCCTACATCAGTGCAGGTTAATTACATACGGCATAATTTGGCGGCCACGTCAAAATGTCCTCGATTTGTTTTAGACACCCCTTGCGGGGGGGTACATTCACAATGAGGTCGAATTCGACATTTATTTTTTGAAAAGCCTATGATAACATTCTCTAAGGGTTTTTAATTCGATTTTTACCGAAAATTATTCAAATACATAATAATTATTGACTATTATTATTGTGATTTGATAGTTTGAAATTAGAAAATTTTTTACACATTTTATTTTTTTTTTTTTATAGCCTTAGATTAACAAAAAAAATCATATCATCTCTTACGTTAAGAGATATTTTTATCGTTGGGTATTATTTTTGTATTTTTCGTCCCCACGGGCATTATTCCCAAAAAAAATAATTACTCATAAGCTATTATTAGTGATATATGTATAGCGTAGTTTTCCTGAGTAATTTTGAAAATACGTTTTATTCAGCATTAAAAAATAATAATAAAAACATTAGTCATGTGTTATTATATTATACTCGTAGATATGAATGGGTCAAATGTGTCGAAATAGATTAGGTACGGTTTAGGTACCTACACGTGGAAAAAAAAGTCAAAGGTGACCAAAAACAAAACTGTCTTGGCGCACCTGTTAGATTCATCAAGGTTTCGCGCCGTGTAGTATCGTGACCGCCGCCGTACGAATGTTGTTTACATAAATCAGTTTTGAAAAATAAAAATAAAATTATTGATCGATCCCACGAGTGGCCGATTCTTTTAGAATCTTTTATTCCCATGTCATAACGTTCATAGAAAATACTTTGAACTGTTTCCGAATCATTGAAGAATAAAATCCAAATTTGTTCCATTAATCCTTAAATAATTCATTTTCAAATTTGATTTTTCAAAAAGAGTATTGAAAATCTAAACTTAAAATAATATTTAAAATCGATGAATTGAAAATTCTAACATTGCAAAAATCGCCTTGATTAAACATTATAAATATGAAATCATTCATAAAAATAATATTGACTATTTTATTTATTTATTTTTATTTTTTATTTTAGATTCAGAGTCGAGCGAGAAGCTGGTGTTGCTACAATGAAATTTATTTTTTATTTTTATTTTTTTCTACTAACAATTTTTCGTATGGAAATACTTGTCCATAAGAACTGACTAGACATTTTTTCATTTATAATTCGCTTTTAGATGTAATTTTGAGAGGTTATTTTCTGGAATTCTAAATAGTTTTTTCGAAATTCGAAAAAAACTATACAAAAATTTTACAAAAATACATCAGAAGCTATATTTTTTTTGATCCAAATTTTATAGAAATTAAAATATACTAAACAAAAAAAATATGAGAAAATTTTGAAAATGTGAAAAAAAAATTTTTGGAATTTTTTTGTAAAACTTTTTTTTCATCAATTTTTTCCCCCTATTCTCATCCTAACCTAACCTAACCTAACAGTGAAATATACATTAGGTTGAGTAAAAATAAAATTTTTATTTTGTTATAATAACAAACTTTATAGTTTTTCAATAAAATTGTCATAAATAAACTGAAACCCCTAGCGCCAAATATTACTACGGCCGTAGAAAAGACTTTGCCGCCCAATATTGTAGAAAAATGTTTGTTGTCTTTAGAATGAAGTTTGGCGATTTCATTGGAGTGTTAAAACGTTTACGACGCCAATTATTATATTAAACGCCGCGGTGTAAGTCGTCGGGTTATTATGCGCCAGAAGTAATTTTTCTCCCGGCAAGACAAATTGAAGTTAAATTGTTCGAAAATATTTTCCATTATAACGCCCTCTCTCCCCCCCCCCAGCACTTTAATCGTCGTCGGGCGGGTAGTTGTTAAACTGCGCCGAAGACGATTTAATATTCCAAACATTATTCAGCCATTAAGATCATCAAGTGGATTAATCGCAATTATGTTATAATATAATTTGTACAAACGTTTTAACGCGAACGAGAAAGAAAGATTACGAATTCGCATATCAATTAAATTTATTAATAACTGTAGAGATAGGATGTTGATGATCTAAAAAAGTACCAAAAATGACCCCAAAAAAATATGTTTTTATGTCAATAAAAATGACAATAAAAAATGACCTAAAAAAAAAAAAATGCTTAAAAACAAATTGAAAAATATGTAAGTGTAAATGTCAAAACATATTCAAATTGAGTAATAAAATTGAAAAATTGACATGAACATCGAAATTAATGTATCTAGAAATGAAGTATGTAACGAAAATTCTTCAATAATTTTGATAAAATTATTTATAAAATATGTAAAATCGTTCCTGTAAGTCTTAATTTTATTAGAAAAATAACCGATAATTTATGAAAACTACAAAAAAAATGACTTGTAATATGAAATAATGATGTAAAAAT
Source organism: Stegophylla sp. TES_Ste_2020 (assembly GCA_025469315.1). Taxonomy (NCBI): domain Eukaryota; kingdom Metazoa; phylum Arthropoda; class Insecta; order Hemiptera; family Aphididae; genus Stegophylla; species Stegophylla sp. TES_Ste_2020. Next base: position 6,774 of record JAIPRM010014090.1, read on the forward strand.
TAAAAAAAAATGCAAAATTATATATAATATATATTATATCGATTTTGAAAAATATTTTTCACTTTTGTTTTTCATCGCATCGAACTTACGAACATTGACGTGAAGTTATAAATATATTAATATGTAATGTTTAATTATTTTATTAAATTATAATCTTTATATAATAATATTTGAAGTATTTTATTGCATATAGGTATAAAAGTTGGTTTTCACAGATGAATATTTTTAAAAATATATTTTCATAAATACATATGTGTATAATACTAATAGAAAAATAAAATAAAATATAAAAAGTCAATTTTGAAAACGCCGCTCTACGTAGGTGCCCCTAGCTCGCTTATACCACTAGCCAGCCCTATCTACATGCGGTTTAAATGACACGAAACAATAATTCGTGAGCGGCTCACGTGGGGGGGATTTAAACTATATTTCGTTACACATCGGTTCGCATCGCAGCCAATATATTATAATCGTAGTACATGCATTGAGATATATATCTCCCCCTCCCCCAGCGTCGTTTCCCGCCCGGTCCACGTGAAAAAGCGGTGGTCAAAGGTGACGAAAACACGAAAATCTCCCCGCACGTAAATAACATAATAATAATAATAATAATAATAATAATAATAATACGCGGGAAGACCGCGCGAGGTCATCGCGACCGCCAGCAGAGACTCGCGCGCAGCAGGGCCTAAACGATCACGATTTTTTTTTTTTTTTTTTGTCTTGAATATTATTTCTCGTCCGTTTCACGCGCGTGTACTTACAAAACTACAGTAGTATTTTGACATTTGACCGGCGGCGCACGTCTCCCGCGGCCATCGCGATATATTTCAACGTCGTCGTATGCAGCAGTAATATTATGATAATATAATCGCGCCGCAGTAGTACACCACTTGTTGCCGTCTCCGGCTCTGAGAGAAAATAGTTTAAACCGAAAGAATATCATAAATATATCCTCGCGAGTCACGATCACCGGGTGGTGTTCCATCGGGGGGGGGGGGGGTTCGTTTGGCGCACCGAAATCGGATAATTCGAAATTATTATTATTGGGACGACATTGGAAATCCGTCTAAAAACGCACTGAATTTACATAACTAGGGTTGGACCAGTATTATTGGGCTTACCATTTATAATTTTATCATTTCGAAAAAAATATTGTATTCAATCTAATTGGATGTATTCCATACAATCGCTCATATTTTACAATATTAAATATCAACACGTTTTAATCAAACTAATTAATTGGTGTTTACAGTAATCACTCGTCGTCGTCGTGAAGTACAAGGGAGTATTTAAATAAAAATATCAATGTTTTTTCAAAATTAAAAATTTTTGTAGCATACATACAAAAAATGAAACGTGTTTAATTTGTTTTAAAAAGGGACGAGGGTGTACAAAATATTATGTTTATCGAGGGTGGTAAATGATTTAAATATAATTTTTTCGACATTTTTCGTTTTTAAATGTTATATTTTCTACTTGTATTACAAATCACACAATGTATAACGATACATAGATTAAGAATTATTTAAGGAGCTAATTTCGTGTAAGGAATGCTTAATACCTTCTGAACCTCCTTATACTCCTTGTAACTCCTTATACAGTATACAGTTGTTCCTAATCAAACGCAAAAGACCATTTCGAAAAACCGACAAAAAGATTAAAACTTTCGGTTTAGAATAGTGTACACTAGTTTGTGTACCATACTCTGCTTGTACGTAAATGGATGTAAGGTGCAACAATTATTGTTTTTAAGGGATGTTACACGTTGGTATATCGTAATCGTTCGTTAGAGAAAATAAATCATAAAACCCAATAATTGGTAAAAATTTACATTTTTATAGTTTTTTCATAAATGTAATATATTCTCAATTTTGAGGAGTGGTGAATTTCAAAACGTCAGTAGGGGAGGAAATGCGGAGTGTTCAACCGGAAATATGCAAATCGTAGTGGTTCCAATCAAAAAATCGTTCTTTACCACTCGCGTGAAAGAATTTATCGCCCCCAATGAAAATTTTTCCTTATTCAACAGTTAATAAAAACACGTTCATAAAAACACGGCTTTATAGTTTATTATCATTGTTACTGAGTGTCAATAATACAAATGAAAATAAATTTATATTACACGAATTGATGATCCTATCTATAATATATAAATTGGTAAGTTGTAAATAACTAATTTAAATCGATGAAAACCCCAAGAGAGAGAAAGTCCTTATTCCTTCTCCCCACGGATATCCTCCACTGTAGCATAATATGCTATATACATATATAAATATATATAATATATTATATATAACACGAGTCCATTTGGTTAAGCTCGGGCTAGTTTACATTAAAAATAATTTATGTGTACTTTAATAATCCAATTATTTATCTGTGTAAAAAATATTCTGTGTATAACCTATTGAATTATTAATTTTTATGTTAAACAACGACCAATTACGTACCACCAGCACTATAATATAAGTGTAATAATATTACGCTTATTGAAAAATACACATTTTATAATAATTTTATTTGAGGTTATGCGGTTCAAATTGTGTTCGTAATTGAATACAACACACAATATAAATAATACCGCTCTGAGCAGTGTAGTGCGCACTTGCGTAACGACTATTTGTACTGTCATTCGATACATATTATATAATTTATTAATTAAACCGAACATAATTGCAACTATGGTATTACATAGACATAAAGCACAGCACTCGGGTCGATCTAATTATTTTTACCTATTAACAACGACGAAATGCAATTATTCACTGGAAAACACACACACACACATTCTTGCAAACCACCGAAAACCGCGTAAACGTAATATAAAAAAATATAATTTATTTTCAATTTAATTTATCGTTTCATCATAATAATAATAATATTGTCCATTATATATACTTTTTTTTTTTTTTTTTTTGATATAATTTTTTTAGATACGTTTTCAATTATCAAATCGTTATAAACGAATGTGGGTCGCGTGGTTAGATAGGAAAACTAGAACGAAAAGTACAGTTTCTAGGAAAATTGTGATCTAAAATAAACAGAGAGAGAGAGAGAGAGAGAGAGAGAGACGGTTGTGTTTTTAATGTTTAAATTATGTTTAAGTTAATTTATGCACGGACCTATCGCAGTCGTTAATTAGTGGATAACCTATTCAATATTATATAATACGGTTATGTACACACAGACCGCGATGATGACATTAGGTACTCATGATTTAATGATGATAGCCCTCGAGGGCTGTTGTTACTAGAATATTATTATATTGTATCAACAATAATTAATATCATGTAGGTAGGCAGGTAATGATATTACTGAAATTATCAGACAAGGACGTTTTGAGGGTTGACTCTCGACCCCCCTGAAATTAATTGATAATAGTTATTTCGCAAAAACAATAAATAAACATAATATATAATAAATATTTATTAAAAAGTAAAGTAAAGTAAATTAAGTAAAGTATAGAAAAGATATTCTTCGCTCCTCGGATCAGATACACATCAGGTAGGTGTGTAGAATTTCAAAGAAACGATAAATAATTTCTCCATTAAGACGATTTTTTAAACGAAGGAAGTTAATAATATAAAGAACAATAATAAAATAGCCGTCATTTTAACACACCCATCAAGAGTATCTAACCCGAAGAGCGAAGAATGTCCGGCTTTCTTGTCTATAAATTATTTTACTTTTTTTTTCAAATAAAGAAAAGGGGAAAAAATTAATGAGAAAAAATGTTAGATATACGCCCAAATTTTTTTTAAATATCCCACCATTAGTGTCAAGTGGAAAATAACATTGGATTGAATTTGAAAATATTTTCATAGCAACTCTAATGTCAAAGAGCCGGACATACTTCGCACGACGGGTGGTATTCTCTTGACTGGCGTATTAATTTTTAAAGAAACGATAAATCATTTCTTCAGTAAAAACGATTCTGAACGAAGGAAGTTAATAATAATAAAAAAAATAATAAATAAATTTTCAAAAAATGTCCAAATTTTTTTTTCAAATTTTCATAATTTTCTTGCGCCAAAATCTTTTTTATAGGATTTTCTATCTATGTTTAAATTTTCATAAAATTCGGATCAAAAAATGATGGTTTTCGAGTCGTTTTTGTCAAATTTTGGGTAGTTTTTTCCAAAAAAAAATATTGAAGAATTGAGAAATTCAAAAAATGTCCTGTTTAAAGTACAATCTAGAGGC
>JAIPRM010014091.1:0-10975 GCA_025469315.1 Stegophylla sp. TES_Ste_2020
TTTTAAAGTATGATAACAGTTCCTTATCAGTGATCCGATTGAGCAAGGGATACAATATTTCGATACGGTAATTTGATTCTTTTCAACAGGTCACTCTAAGCGTATTCCATTTCAATGCTTCATTTAGTTATATACGTATGGGCACGGGTTGGTTTTATCGCCATTGTTCGTGTATTTTATTATGTTTTTTCCGTTTTAATTTACTTGAATCGGGTACGGAAGGCCTTTTTCTTTGGACAATTTAACCAATATGGCGGCTATTAAACTCGAGTCCAATCCGCCGGACAACAAACAACCGATACGACGATTCGACATCATTCGTTTCTCCACGGATTGCGTCAACAAATTACGAATGTTGGCGTGAACGGCTTCCTCGTTCAAGCCTTTAACATAATAGCAAGTAAATAATATTTCACTATAAGAAATAATTAGGAATAACTGTTGTCAAATCACTGAAATATTATTTTTTATACCTTCTTCCAACAGTACCGGTGGCAAAATCGGTTCTTCGATTTTGAAAAATCGATTCAACGAGACCAAAGCCAATTTTCCGCCGGGCAAAATGTTGTATTCGGCTACGTGACCCGGTGGGAAAGGTTTCATTTCCCATTCGATAAGTCCGAGTTCGTCGACCAAAGCCGTCAAACCTGCAACGTATGCGTATCATATTATGTTAATTATTATTGCCAATTAAAACGAATGGAATATGTCTTACAGCTAATACGGGGAAAAAGTTTTGGTACTATTGACAACGCCGTGGCCAGGGGAGGGGTTTAAGGATTCAACCCCTCCTCTGAAATTTATTTTTAAATTAAAATAAATAAAATTATGTAACAATTATAATAATTAATAATATTATTTTATGTAAAATTGCATATAAACTTCATGATAATGTAATTATTATAGCAAATAGATTCTGTTGAGATTTTTGTCGTTTTAATTTATTCTCAAACCTTCCCCCTCAGCAAAAAAAAAAAAAAAAAACAATGGCCTTGACTATTGAATACTATTATACTTAATATATTGGTACTATTGAATGGTTTTATTATCATAGATTAGAATAACTGTTTTCATTAAATCCGTAAAAATTTAAATAAGAAAAAATAATCATGAAATTTTAAAATATATGATAACTATTAAAGTGATTTGTATCTTGTGTATCATTTTGTGAGGACACAGCGCAGTTGATTACATACGTATCATCAAAAAAGCAATTAGGTAGGTAATCAAAACTTGTGGTCAAGGATATTTGATCCATAAATATTTTATTTTGATACTAATTTTATTGCATATTTTATATGTTAAAACAGTAATCGAAAAATATATTCATAATAATGTTATTTTAGTAAATAGTTGACACGGTCCTTTGATAATAATACATTTTGCGATTAACAGTGAAATGTTATACTTGTCATTTCAATTGACATTTAATAACGTTAAAACAGTCAATACATTTTATAAACGCCTCATTCAGGAGGTACTTGTTGGATTTTTGACAGCAGTTCTAATCGATTATTATTATAATTTTTTTTTTTTAATTTGATCAAGTGTACTTAGTTGGTTACACACAGGAAGTACGTGATAAATAATTTTAATTTTGTTCCCCAAATTTTGATAAAATAATTGAGAATTTAGAAAAATTACCTCTCAAAAGTACCATATAGAAGCAAATTTTGATTCAAAAAGTTGCTGTTCGAAACATTTGGACAAATATTTTTATACGATAATGAATACACATCAAAAAAATTAAAAATTGTAAAAACACAAGCTTCTTTGCTCCTCTTAGAATCTAAAATATATTTTTATAAACCTGTCATTTAATTTTTACATTTTCAATTTTTATAATTCTTTACACAAATATCTCATTTCGAGTCGATTATTAGTTGCTATAATATTAAATGGATATCGAGCTGAATTTGTTAATATTTTACCATCGTAAATAATATTACGATAATATAAATAAATAATTACGTATGAACAATTTGTTAGTGGGTTAGTCGTCGTATGTGAGGTATATTGACCTTTGCATGTTACAAGCGTTAGGTACATGAGTAATAACTGATAGTGTACTATAGTGTTCAATTAAATTAATAATTTTATTGATCGATTCAAAGAAAGCCGGACGAAATGCAAAGTTCTTTTTAATTAAAAAATGACTTGATTAATTTTAACAAAAATGTAAATGAAAGTTGAATCTGTATTATATGTATTATAATTGAGTTGCAAAATAATAATAAAAATAAATTTTCCATTGTTTGATTATTAACAGTAGTTCTAATTTTAAACGCATGTAAAATATTGTTCGTTGAGCCAACTTTTGAGAAAGTTCAACAAATACGTCGTGAATTTATTGGAAAAATCAATTTTCGACAAAACAAATATTTTGTAAGGTTATAATGGATGGAAATTTCAATTTACTTTATTAAAATCTAGTTTACGGCATATTTTAAAGTTTTCATTTAAATTCTGAGGCAGTTTTTCCTAGTTTTCGGATAAACTATTGAATATTAAAAAAAACCTTTAAAATACCACGTAATGAAAATTCTCTTTTAGAATCCTATCTAAGCTCTAGTAATAAAAGGTGTTCGCATAAAAATAAATAACGATGTTAAATAAAAAATAAATATCATTAAACTCAGAATCGAAATCGATGAATTTAATGAGTCTCATTAAAATATAGGAACGATTATTAAGTTAGTGTTATAATAAAAGTAATCTTTAGGAATAGTAGGAATATAGTTTAAGAATAATCTATATTTATTTTCGCTAATAATGCCATTAATTTGTGTTAAACATTATACGAATAATCATAATTAATGACCCATATACAACAGCCTAATTGATTATCTTCATTTGGCGAATGAGATTCTCGTACGACTTTTCCCTTTCTTCCATTTATAATAATTATATATTATATTATTCTTTAAATAGCTTTCGTTTAAGAATTTGAATAAAAAAAATAAAAAAAAAAAAATGCAGTTCGATTAAAATATTAATTGAATATAACGATTATTATTTTTTCCAAACTAATGGGTTTGAAGAGAATAATTAGTATATTATAAACCGTATCAACGCTTATTTTAAAATATATTATTTTTAAATAAATAGTTGTGTATACCTTTTGCTTCGGAAGACACTCCCAAAATACCATTGCTCGATGCCAAGTAAAACAACGGTCTCACACCGTAAGGATCCCTGGCCACGAACACTTTTTTCTTAAACGAATCAATCAAACAGAACGCGTATTCCGCGTCCAATTGTCTCAACGTTTCTTCGATGCCAAAGTGTCCGTAAAGTTGTAATACGCTTTCCACATCGCATTGAGTTTCATAGTCGAATCCGTGTTGTACTCCCAGCTGTTTGGAAATTATTCGTGAAAATATTAGTATGTAGAAAACAACTAAAACACACAAGTGTTTAACTCAACAGGTTATTAATATATATATATATATATATATATATAATAAAGGCCAATTTATATTTGCACATTCTTTTGATTACGAAAACAAAAGTGGTTGGCGTGAGTTCAAATCCCGAAAATGTGGACGTATACATCACCGGGCTTAAAGTCACAGACTTCTAAATCGTATAAAAGTTAATTAGAGACATTTTTTTTTATTAGAAATTTAAAAAATCTTTTTTTAACCGCAAACTATTAATATTTTTACATCAATACGATTCCAAAATGGTTTTAAAAATAATAAACAACTTTTAGTAGGTACCTATTACTAGATGTTAAATTTTTGTACTCGAAAAACAGAACACGTGACATTGTAAAATGTAATAAAAATAATTTGTTCGAAACGAATAAATAATTTTTATTAATAAGTATTATGTCAGCTTGGCCTGGGGGTTGGAGTCAGGGGGTGTGTGTGTATGTTCTGGCCTTAGAAAAGTTTTGCGTTGTATTTTTACAAAACTTCGTGTAATTTGGATAAGAGAAATAGAAATTTTTAAATTTTATAAAACACTACACAAGAGTGTTGAAATCACATGTTTTTTTTTCTTTTTTTATCGTTACCCTCCGCTTTTGTTTTCGCGACTTATCTAATCTGTCTTGGTGGTTTTATTACTACGCGATATCAAAATAATATTTAGAAAACGTCAATCTGTATTTAATATTCGACTGGAATGTATATTGAAAATTACGCGGATACGCAGAATTGATAATAATAATCGGAATTTTTTTTTTTAAATCCGTAATCGAATGTCGTTTTAACGCAACTACTTGTGTTCACGTATGAAATTTGTATTTCAAGAAGAAGTCCTACAATCATTTATTTGTTTAAAAACGCGTTTCGTTTTAAACACCGATTTATTTGCTTTATGATAATCGTTATCGAAATAATATAAAAACTTTTCTACAGAATATTTGGATTTTTTTGTAGTTTTTAACAATACTTATGTGTTTATTTTTTTATGCTATTATATAAATATGCGAAACGGTTATGAGGACGTGTTATATGGTGGTAAAAAAACTACAGATATGAATCTCAACAGATAAATAATTTTGTTATTTTTGATTTCTTTGCAAAACTAATAGTTGCATAAGTGAGCAAAAAAAAAAAAAAAAAAACCGTTGTAAATGTTGCTTCGTTTTTTTATCTCTGAGCACGTGGAAATCAGCAATTTACAATATTATATTATGTAATGATAAAAATCGTAAAGCCAAAAGAAAATTTTAAAAACCTCATGTATCATGCAGGTTTTTTTTTAATTTTGTATATACTTATTGAAATATTGTTTACATTTTAATGAAATAAATTTTTATTTTTCAATACAACGATTATGCGTTAAATACTACATGCGATAATTTACATAAATGCACAGGGTAATTTAAAATTTATGTTATAGCAATTTTATCATATAAATATTCAAAATAGAGTAAAATGTATACAATACAAATGATTCTTTATTTATTAAAACCTAAAATAATATGTAAATTTCATATTTTTTAACGACCCCTAAAGGGTAGTTTTGGGGGTTAACTTTTGAAAATCAAATGGGAACCTATATTTTTTTTGATAAAATAATATGAAGGTATTTAAAAAAAAAAATTTAGTGATAGAAAAACATTGATTGATGCAAAACTCTAAGTTTGAGAGTGATTTAAAGTTTTGAAAAATCGGTTTAACCGTGTCGCGGTAGAATATCACAAATTGATAATTCTCTCCATGACGTGCAGCTACACAAAGATTTGGAAATTAAACAAAAATATGTTGTCTGTATTTTTAAATATTTACATGTTTCCAGTTGAAAATCTCTCCGTTACAAATCATCGAGACCAGTGGAAATCTGTGCAATTTCATCGGTTGCATTCCGTACAGACTGTCGATGATGGCGAGCCGATGAAACCCGAGACAGACGTTCTGTGAAAAAAAAAAAACCCCCGTCTTCAGTAATGCTTTTTTAAAAAAAATTTCCTAATATATTTTTTTTATCCGAAATTATTTATTTACTTTGACTTTTAAATCGTATTCCAACCGCCATGCGTCCGGTCCTCTGTGTTGGATTTTCGAAAACGTCTTGTCGTACTTGGAAATCGAATGCACGTCGACACCGAACAGCGCCCAAATCCCGCACATTTTTTTTTTTTTCTATAGATATCTGATAATTAATATATTATTATTATTATTATTATTATTATGTCACGAGTAACGTCTCACACTGTGCACACGCGCGTGTTCTCCGCCGCCGACGGAAACTGTACAAACGACTGCTCGGATCGCGCCTTATATATTTAGCTACTACCCGCGCGCGCAGATGTGAACGAAATCATCGTTGTGGCATTGACATTGACCACTCCGCTTCTGTCTCATTCTCCTCTACAAGAGCTCGTTTTTTGTTTTTTTTTTTTTGTTTTTTAATTGGCACTTTTATATTTGTATAACAGTTAATATGTTATCTACCATACATATTTTATTATTGTTATTCGTAGACATCTGTTGCACGTAATGTTATGTAATTAAAATATATATTTTTTTAAACATATTATTATAATATTATATTATTATCACTTTATTTATTTATTTTTTTCATTCGTCGTTTGCGTCCATGATGAGCGCACTACATTTATCTGGTAACGGGATAGGTTGTTGACCATTCGGTGTATATTTTTTCATTATATTATATCTTTATTATATACCTATTTATATTTTTATAATAATAAGTACAAAAAAAACATATCGACGATAAAATAGTTTTAAAAATGAAGTGTAATTTCATTTCAAATCATAATCTCTAGAATTCACTTAGGTTTTAATATAATATTATATGCACAAGTATGATTTATAATAAATTTAGTATAAATAAAACTACATTTTCAACAAAAAGATGTTAGATTAAGATTCTAAATGAATTCTAAATAAGTTAATGTTTTTACAATGATGTTTATTTATTTATTTACTATTTCTTTTTTTTTTTTAATTTAAAGATGGTACATTAGAGAGGTCATTTTTTGAATTTCTCAATTCTTCAATTTTTTTTATGGAAGAAAACTACCCAAAATTTGACAAAAACAACTCGGAAACCATACATTTTTGATCCGAACTATATGAAAATTTAAACATAGATAGAGAATAATATGAGAAAGATTTTGGCGCAAGAAAATTTTGGACATTTTTCTAACAATTTTTTTTCTCATTTATTTTTTATATTATTAACTTTCTTCGTTCAGAATCGTTTTATTGAAGAAATGATTTATCGTTTCTTTAAAATTCAACACACCCGTCAACAGAATCCCACCCGACGTGCGAAGAACACCCCGACGAGCGAAGTACACACTCTTTTTTATGTGCACACGTTTTCTCATACTTGACGCTTTTCAAAAGTTTTGTTCAGAAACATTTTGTATCACGATTTTGCTTATTTAGGCATTTATCAGAGGTCACTTTTCGAAATTTTTGATAATTCTCCAAAATTTGATTAAAACGCCTTTAAAACTATATTTTTTTGATTCAAACTTTATGGATTTTAATAATATGGAAAATATTTTTCTAACATTTATTTTTCTCTTCAACAACTTTTTTTCCTGTTCTTAGTTAATAGTGGGATATAAAACTGGCTGAGTGAAAAATATTTTCTTTTGTAACAATAATAAACTTTATAATTTTTAAGTAAAATGTTTTGTATAAACTGAAGCTCCACTCAGAGTTATTTAATTGAAGAAATGATTTATCGTTTCTTTAAAATTTAACATCAAGTCTCATCCATGGTGCGAATTACACCCGGTATTTTTTATGTTTTTTTTTAATGACATCCACTTTTTATTAAAAATAAATTTTTTTGCTCAATATTCAAATATTAATATATTTTATTTTTTTATTATTGGACCAATAGTTTAAGACAGAAGTAGCCAACTTTAATCAACTTGTTATCAGTCTCTGCGTATTTTATAAAATTTTGGAAATGTGAAAAAAAAATTTTGGACATTTTTCTAACATTTTTTTTTTCTCATTTATTTTTTATATTATTAACTTCACTCGTTCAGAATCGTTTTATTGAAGAAATGATTTATCATTTCTTTAAAATTCAGTACACCCGTCAAGAGAGAATCCCACCCGACGTGCGAAGAACACCCCGACGAACGAAGTACACATTTTTTTTTTCTGTGAACACTTTTTCGTACAGAAATACTTGTTCAAAAGTCTTAGATCAGCAACTTTTTGAAGCCAGATTTGCCTCTAGTTAGTACTTTAAAGAGGTAATTTTTCAAATTTCACAATCTAAACTTTCTTTTGGAAAAAACTACCGAAAATTTGACAAAAGTCTCGGGAACCATAATTGTTTGATCCAAACTTTATGAAAATTTAAACATAGATTTTAAGTAGATACCTATTGAATCCTGTAAAATTCGGTGGTAAAGTAACCTAACATATTTTGACTAGTTACTTTTCAAATTTTGATATTTTATGGCGGAAAAATATTGACGCAGCTTTAGTTCTTAGTATATAATATGTATAAGGAATTGAGTTACACTTTACGAGTATACATTTAAATTGAAATTCAACCTAGAATTTTATCATTTTAACTGGGAAACAAAAAATATAATTTTTTAATTATTTAAACAGTTTTTGCGAAAAAAAAAAAAAAGATAATTCTGCATATTTATCATATACAAATTATATACCAACATAATCGAGTCAGTGTATTGCGTGTCTATGAGTACTAGTATTTAATTTATTTTAATGGTTTTTATGACATTATCCAACTAATGATAATATTAGACATAACTTGCACGTTATTATATTTTATAAGGGTTGTTTAAAATCAAACGAGGGTGCTCAAATTTTTTTTCAAAGGGTTTCTTGACTTGTGTGTAAAAATTTCAATTGCTAATGAGTGATTGATTGAGACAACTGAAAATCTCGATTATAAATCCAAAACGCGTTTACAACAAACGATTTAGAATCGAATAACCGTGGGAAAATAATAGTCAAAAAATGTTAATTCAAATTACACATACGTTTTGTTGAGTTACATTCAATTCTAGTGGACGTAAAATTCTTTTCGAGAAAACCGGATTAAGTCTATAATATACGAATTGTTATTTTACATATTTCGAAGTTTTTAGCATATTTTTGCATAATATACGGTTTTTTGATTTAGAGCATTATTTGCAAATAGTTTTTTAATATGATTTTAAATAATTTGTGTCCGGGTATCTTCTACAACATCTTTACGGTAAAACCCAATCGTTTGAACGTTTTTCGATGCTTAAATTTATTTTAAATAATTATGATTTACAGCTCACGATCATTTCTTTTGGTATTCCTTTGAAATCATTAATTACAAGTAAAAACTTAAAACCAGTGTTTGAGTTCGTTTTTTAATTGTTGTTAAAAACCTTCTGAAAAATCAAAAGTATTATCAAAATAGAATTACACTATCTAAAGTACACCCAACATTGAAATAATTGAAAGAATTTAAAATTAATAATCGAAGGCAAAATATAGCAATCATTTAATTTCAAAAACGGTTTTAAATATTGACGCAAATCGTTAAAAACCTTCTTACAACTCAACCGTTAAATCGAAAACTTTAAACTTAACAATAACGATAAAAAAGTGAATAAAATTTATATTAATGTTTAGTTATTTTTGCGAGAAGTTTATTTCTACACAATATACAAGGCAAAAAAAAAATTTTATTAAAAATGAAAAAAGTTTGATGAGAAAATAAAGTGTTAAAAAAAAGCCCCGAAATTATTTTCCACATTTTCAAAATTTTCTGGTACCATAATATTTCTCGTATTTATTGTCTATTTATGTTTAAATTGTCATTAAGTTGGATTCAAAAAAATAGTTTGTCTTATTTTCCAAATTTTGGGTAGTTTTTACCAAAATTTCAAGAAAACAATTGAGAATTTCGAAAAATGGCCTCTTGAAAGTACCATTTAGAGACAAACCCGGTTTCAAAAATTTGGATAAGTATCCAAATTTTATTAATATACATACGAAAACGTGTACACATAAAAAAAAATCAAAAACCAAAAATAAACTTCATTCATTGTAAAAACACTAGAGTATTTGCTCGCTCAGAATCTAAAATGGCTTTGAATAATTAACAATAATTATTGTTGTTTACATTTAGATATTCGTTGGATGGTAATTTTAACTAAACATGACTTATATTATAGTTCAACAATCGTTCAAAAACCAACAATATCAACGATCACAGTCATCATAAACATGATTTTCCCATAACTTAGAACATGCATAATTTAATTTTCAAAAGAATATTAACGATCGTACAGTTTGTTTTACTTACCGAATCCGAATTATTGCAAACAACGATAATTCACTGGCTCGGACGGAAATGTTATGAACTCATTTAACCCGAGGTGTCCAGACATTTCATGGTCACTTGCACCCCCTACCCTCAAATATTAGTTTAGCGCCTGAACGTGAACTCTACGCGGTGAATCAAGGGTGGGACATTTCGATGTAAACATGCAGACCTCGGTTCGAAAATATCCGCCGCCCTGCTGTCAAACGCTGACACTGAAATATTATTTATCAAGAAAAAAAAAAAGAAAAATGACAAATGTACTATTTATGTATGTAATAAACCGAATAAAACGAAAATTACTTTGTAGAAAATTAATCGTTTTAATGAAAATAACAATTTTAATTAAACTGAAACCGAAGTAGTAATACAATACGAATTAATTTACGCTGTTGTTATTTGCCTATTGAATCCTTATTTTATAAAATTGTCAATTATTGTTTTCACAAAATTTGGGAAAAACCACTCAAAATTTCAATTTGACATAGATTAAGTAAAACAAACATAAGGAAATTATAGATAAGATAGTCGGACATACTTCGCAGTTCGCACCATGGGTATTCTTTGTTCCTCGGGTGTAATACTCTTGGTGAGTGTATTGAAAATGACAGCTATTGTTGTTCTTTATATACTTAACATAATTTAAATACAGAATCGTTTCTTTAAAATTCGACATACCCACCAAAAGTATTTGACCAGAGTAGCGAATAATATATCCATGGTGCAATGTATGTCCGGCTTTCTTGTCTATACTTTATTTATCACTGCTTTATTTTACTTTTTTATTCTAAATCGATACATGTAATATTTAATAATACCCGTTCCGTATAGAATTCTGTGAGTACAACGTTTTTCGCATATTAAATAAATTACATAAATCATATTTAGTTGCTAAATTTCGACAAACGCATAAGATAACAATATTAAACACAAGACCAGATGGTGAATACTCTTTTTTCGTCAGCTTTCAGTAATAATTATTATTTATTTATTTTTTTTTTTTTTGAAGAACAAGTTTCCATGTACGAGTATAAAAAACATAACGTTCCGAATAATTTCAACTGAAAAAAACCGGACATACTTCGCACGATGGGTGTACTTCGCACGACGGGTGGTATTCTCTTGACGGGCGTATTAAATTTTAAAGAAACGATAAATCATTTCTTCAGTAAAACGATTCTGAACAAAG
>JAIPRM010014092.1:0-10974 GCA_025469315.1 Stegophylla sp. TES_Ste_2020
ATTTGAATTCGCCAAAAATAAAAAATAAATTAATATTAAATGAGAAACTACTTACATTATCCATAAAAAAACCAATAGATTGTAAATACCCAGTCAAAAACCAGGGGGCTATAGTGAAGTTGGTCCCTTGAACAAAAAAATAATGATACCTCGAAAACCAAAATGGAGCAAATTCTGAAAATTACAGAGCAAATTATATTAAATTAATTGCAAAATTATTATCGAGGTCCGAAGTCCCTAGGACGAAAACGGGGGGCTATGGTGAAGTTGGCTCCCGAACAAAAAAATAATAATACCTCGAAAACCAAAATAGAGCAAATTCTGAAAATTACAGAGCAAATTATATTAAATTAATTGCAAAATTATTATCGAGGTCCGAAGTCCCTAGGACGAAAACGGGGGGCTATGGTGAAGTTGGCCCCCGAACAAAAAAATAATAATACCTCGAAAACCGAAATGGAGCAAATTCTGAAAATGACAGAGCAAATTAGAGCAAATTAATTGCAAAATGTTTGTGAAGGTCTGAGGTGCATAACTTAAATTAGGGGGGCCATCTTCACACAGGTCGAAAACGACCCTTGTCACTGTGGTATGAACATAAACGATTTAGTCGAGATAAAATAATATTAATTTTTCGTGCACACATCTCCATTCTCACGGACATTAAAATTCTTCAAGGAACAAGTAACAATAAGTAAATTCTTCAAGTAACAATAAGGACCCTTGAGTGAGGTTTACTTCTGAGCATTTTTTATGCAGGTGTAATTGTAGCCAAAAGGCCACACACACAATTACCTTCTGTAGCTACCCAATTGTCATTGTTTGACTATGCATATTATTTTAACTCATAATGGAAAAAAAAATAAGGTACAAAAAAAAAAGTTGGACATATTTCGAGCCATGGGTATTTTTTGCTCATTGGGTCAAATACTCTTGGTGGGTGTGTTACCCAATAAATAAAGAAAACCAAAAAAAGTCAATTTTACTAAAAATTAAAAAAAGTTTTTAGAAAGAAAAGTTTAAAAAAAATTATCAATTTTTTTTACATTTTCAAAATTTTTTTTCGCCAAAATGCTTTTTATAGTATTTTCAATACATGTTTAAATTTTTATAATGTTTGGATTTATAATATATTCTTAAACTTCGAAAAACTGCTTTATTTTTTAAGTACTTTTACTTTTATTTAGATTTTGAGGGGAACGAAGAAACTGACAGTTTTATAATAATGTTTATTTTTATTTATACTTTTTACACTCAAAAAATTAATTGGATAAGTACATTTATAATATATTTTCAGTGAATCATATCTACTTTTATCAATAGTTATATTCGCATATGTGTATGTTTATAAATCGTAATTCTAGATTCTGAGCGAAAGCGAAGAATGTATTTGTTAAATCTGTGTGTTTTTTTTTCGTATGTATGGAAACAACATTTCATGTAGAGATACTGGTCCAAAAGTTTCCATCAGTAACTCTATAGAACGGAAATATTGTCAAAATGGTACTTTTGGGAGGTCATTTTTCCAATTTCTCAATAAATTTTTTAAGCGCACGCCTAAAATACCCAAAAATTGACAAAAAACGGTAAAAAACCGCATAACGCGAATTTTCGTAAATTTGATTTTATTTTTTTGACATAACTTCCAAAATAATGGAGCTAGAAAGTTGAAACTTTCACTAACTACTAAAAATAGTCACGCGCATATCTCATATAATTACAATTTTGGGGTAAGTACGACATTTTGAAAATTTCGGATATTCCTCAATTTTTGTTAGTTTTTAATTCATAAAATTTTAATGTATGGATATTAAGAGCTGAAAATTTAATACAAACATATTCATATGTATTTCTAATAGTACTCAAAAAATCTCAAAAATTGTTATTCAAGTTTTTTTTTTTTTACAACTGTTTAAACTTGGAATTTTGACAAAATTCATAAGTTTTACTTAAAATTACACACTTAAACGCATATAAAAAATAAATGGTTCAGCCGATCTTTATGAAACTTGGTACGTAGATGGAGAATTACATTGCGGATATTTTGGTGTAAGAAAATTTTTGATGTATGAATAATTAAAAATTTCACAAGGTTTTGATTGAAAAAAATTTGGAAGAATTACTATACATATTAAAACTATAAATAATTTTCTATAAATAAAAATATACAGGGATTATTTTGGTATTATGACTATTAATAGAAATTTGAAAAAATTTAGTGAATTTTATTTGGTGTAAGGTGTAACTATTATCGGAAAATAAAGTTAATTATATAAACAGTTCAAAACCCAGGTTTTCCCGTTAAGAAACAAGAATTCAAATTACACTAATTACTGTGAGTTTGTCGATTTATTAATTTAAAAAATTGATTTTTATTTAGACTTTTATTACCTTATACACACCACGTGCCAGTGCGTAAACATACACGCACGCACACACACAAACGAAAGTACCAGGCGTGGATCCAGAACACATTTACGGGGGTGCAGGCTAATCTTGGTTTAAATTGCTATCATATTAATTGTTAAATATACTGAATATAATACTGAAAATTATTAATATATATATTTTTATACATTTTTACTTAGTGGCGCAACCAAGGGGGGTGTTTTGCGTGTCTGGATACCCCCCTCCCCCTTAAAACATATTTATGAAAATTTTATTCAATAAGCATTGAAAAAAAATCTTTTTAACTATACAATAATTATAACCTCTATTATTTCAGAGATAAACTTGAAACATGCTTTAAAAATTCACATTGTTGAATATGCAACTCTAAATTGTATTTATCTACAATTAACATTATAAAAATGTTTACATGTAAAAAAGACAGTTATATTTTTTTTACTTGAAATTTTTAATTAAAAAGAATTAATTCATAAAAATAATTAATGAATTTTTGTAAAGTGTTCATTAACATTGATTATAATTTCATAGTGAAATAATTATAGTAGAAACTTATAGGTGGACACCCCCCCTTGAAAAAATCCTAGTTGCGCCACTGTTTTTACTGAAGTTCAGAACAGAATCGAATCGATGTATTGAAGAAATTATTCATCATTTCTTTAAATTTCAACATATCCACCAAGAGGTGTTCCACCTGAGGTGTGAAGAATGCCCATAGTGCGAAATATTGTCGATTTTTCCACAATTTTTTGAAAACATCCTAATATTCTTCTGAGCCTACGGGGGGGGGGGCGATCGCTCCTTGGCCACCCCCTTGGATCCGCGCTTGGAAAGTACGCACACAAATTATTTTGTACCTACCCAACATTATTAAATATCATTTTATTAATATAACCTTATCGCCAATTATTATTATTATATAGTATTTGAAACTTCGCTCAGAATCGTTTTATTGAAGAAATGATTTATCGTTTCTTTAAAATTCAATACACCCGTCAAGAGAATCTCACCCGTCGTGCGAAGAACACCCATCGTGCGAAGTATGTCCGGCTTTTTTAAGTTTGTAATACACTTCGATATATTTTCCAACTGTTTTTTAGAACACGAACTTTATGAAAATTTAAACATAGATAGAAAATAATATAAGAAAGATTTTGGCGCAAGAAAATTTTGAAAATGTAAAAAAAAAATTGTGGACATATTTACCTAACAAATTTTTCTCATTTAATTTATTTTCCTTTATTTTTTAGGTCGATGATATCACAATTTTGAACATTACACTTTAATACTTGTGTCTAATGATTTTACTATCTCAACGATATATCCATTAGTATTTAGTAATCTTGGGAACACCGGAGATCTCAATATTATTAGAATATAATATAGAATAAAATATTGTTAGAATACTTGTTCATTGTTAATGATTTTAGAAAGGTTAGGAGAAGAGCAACTAGAAGGGTTCTTGGAGAGGCTAAGCCCCCTCAAACCACTCATAGCCCACAGATTTGTTGAAAATTGCTTAACGTTAATGTCCTTTAAGGATGGGGAAACTTAATCCATAAACAAACACACCATCCCTCAAATTTTTTATCCTAATTGCTCTAGTGGAGAAGAGTGGAAACGAG
Source organism: Stegophylla sp. TES_Ste_2020 (assembly GCA_025469315.1). Lineage (NCBI taxonomy): Eukaryota > Metazoa > Arthropoda > Insecta > Hemiptera > Aphididae > Stegophylla > Stegophylla sp. TES_Ste_2020. Next base: position 4,032 of record JAIPRM010014092.1, read on the forward strand.
TGTGCACGCATACCGAGGTCTCGCTCGAGCAGGAACATGCGCGTGATCGCAGTCGGTTTGTGTATTCCATCTGACAGCATTGTACTCGTTCGGCGTGCTTTTTACTTTCACGCCGGTGGCGTCGTTTTCCCTGTGCGTTTTGTTTCCCCCGCGAAGACTAATGTTGGTACACTCTATACGGGCGTTGAGTATTGATTTTTTTTCTACCTCCAGACAATACGTGGGTGTGTCGTCGTCGAGCGTTACTAGTAGTGCGAGCGAATCGATGCTCAGTGGTCTATTATTCCAATCGGGTTTTATAAACGTTGAACAAATTCGTTTTGATTATTTTTAGTCTCATACGCTTTTTTTTTCAAATTACGAAAACTCTACGTTCGTTCAAACGAATTTTTAACTTACGACCGCCGTCGTTGTTTGCACCGTGCGTGCGTTTCGTCTCTCTCGCGAACACTTGTGTTGTACTTTATAAGAAAACCCCACGTTCGTTTCAACCTTGCAAAAATTTTACTGACATCAACAGATAACGTGATTTACAAACAACTGCATTAATTGGTAAGCGTTAATTACGTTAATTGTGTTAATTATGTATTAAGTATATTTCGACCTAAAAATTTCTGATTTATTGCTGACACCAACGCGAGTAACAATCAGCTGTATCAATAATTAGTACAAAATTTGTGGTTAAAATTAGTATTTAGGGGCATGCACATTTATAATAGTTTTAAGTGCTTTTACGGTATTAAATCGTTTGAACCTTATTCGGATTTATAGGAATCCTCCAATATTGTCATCACGTCTTACAGTGTAGCGAATAAGTGTTGATGTACGGAATATAATTGTATAAACTGGCCTTTCTAGCATGTACGGGTAACGTGCATTTGAAATGACCGATCGTACTGATTTAAATCATAGGTTATTAATCTTTTCTAGTTCATGGTCCCCTTTCAAGTAAAAAGTTTAACTACGGAGCGTTTCTTTTCTCCTCTTCCCTGCCTAAAAAATAGTAAACAATACATTTTGAATTACTTTTTAATAATAATATTAAACTTATCTATACCAGACTATACAATACATAATATCTTTATATATAAATGATGGGTGGAATCAACGTACTGCCAAAACTATTTATTTGAAATTTTCAGTACTAGAAATTTTCAGTACTCATTACTATGTATAGGCGCACTAAGAAAGGATTTTTCGAAATTCGCATTTTAAAGGATAAAAAAGTGTTTTTTCACATTTCCAAAATGTTCTTGCGCCAAAATCTTTCTTATATTATTTTCTAAAAGTTTTACACAGGAAAAATAAATAAAATAAAAATAAACATCATTGTAAAAACACTAGTTTCTTCACTTCGTTCAGAATCTAAAAATGCATAAAATAATTAATTTTTAACGGTGGGTGCGCGGTACGGCAGCGGATGACGCGTAGTGGCTAGACGTGACCACCCAATAATCAATATTCCCCTTCCATGTCACCACCACCGCCGTCATTACCATCGCTGCCGTTATCACAGCCGACACCGCTCATCGCCGCGCCACCGATCAGCTTAATACCGAATCGATCACGGAACCTCTCAACCGGCCCAACCTTCCACCACCTACTTCACTCTATGCCCAAGCTGTGAAAATTTGTACACTGGAAATGTAAACTGCAACAGTAAACTTTTGACGATAACGCGGCGGTCATAGACAATAAATAATTATTTATAATCTATGGCATTCAATATATTATTACTAATTATTACTACTCGATAAGCTGAATAATTTTAATTTATTTCCTAATAAGCTCAATTAGGTTTTATTTACTTAATATATATATACATATAAATTTTTTAGATTCTGAACGAAGTGTTTTTACAATGATGTTTATTTATTTTTTTTCTGTGTACAACTTTTTGTATGGAAATACTTGTCCAAAAGTTTCGATCAAAACTTTTTGAAGCCGGATTTGCCTCTAGATGGTACTTCAGAGGTCATTTTTTGAATTTCTCAATTCTTCAATTTTTTTTTTTTTGGAAAAAACTACCCAAAATTTAACAAAAACAACTCGGAAACCATCATTTCTTGATCCGAACTCTATGAAAATTTAAACAGAGATAGAAAATAATATGAGAAAGATTTTGGCGGATGAAAAATTTGGAAATGTAAAAAAAAAATTTTGGATATTTTTCTAACATTTTTTTTTCTCATTTTTTTTTTATATTATTAACTTCTTTCGTTCAGAATCGTCTTATTGAAGAAATGATTTATCGTTTCTTTAAAATTTAATACACCCACGCAAGATGCGAAGAATACTCGTCGTGTGAAGAACACCCATCGTGCGAAGTATGTCCGGCATTTTTATTATTTTTGGTACAAGTAGTCTTAATTTTACACATAATACTACAGCTTCGTGGAGGTTGTCTGGAATTTAATATTAAATATTACTTAGGTACAATGAATTCAAATAACAATGATTTGATAACCATCATTGATCAAATAATTTAAATTATATAAAATGTATAGTACATAATAAGCAGTTGGTGTATTGGAGGGTATACGGGGGTATTCTGCGTATAACCATAACGGATATGTCGATCACAGCGTATATCTTATGGAAAAATTACAATACGCAGATATACGAGCGTATACTAATAAACAATAAATGTAATATGTATTGATAAATGATAATGTATTAATTGTATCATTGAATATTTTTGTCAGTATTACAATTTTTTTCAAAAAACCTCCAACCAAAAATATCTTCATTTGGATGTAGATGTTAATGTATGAACATATAAACATAAACGTATGTACGCCACTCAAACCGTCTCTGATTTTTATATAATTTTATTATAATGAAATTGTATTAATTTATCTTCTATTTGGTAATAAGCTTAATTTAATGGTGTATATAATACATTTGAATATGCGCTATTGATTTATACGACCTATAATATAAAAATAACCACAATATGCGATTGTCTTACTACAAAATATCCACAATGTAATTCTCCATCTACGTACAAAGTTTCATAAAGATCGGCTGAACCAATTAATTTTTATATGCGTTTAAGTGTATAATTTTAAGTGAAACCAATGAATTCTATCGAAATTCCTAATTTAAACAGTTATAAAACAAAAACTTGACTAACGATTTTCCAGATTTTTCGATCACTGTTAGAAATACATATGACTATGATTGTATTAAATTTTCAGCTCTTAATATCCATACATTAAAATTTTATGAATTAAAAACTAACAAAAAACGAGAAATTTCCGAAATTTTCAAAATGCCGTACTTACCCCAAAATTGATCAAATTTTTTTAAAATTTTATGAGGTGTGCGCGTGACTATTTTTAGTAGTTGGTGAAAGTTTCAACGTTCTAGCTTCATTACTTTGGAAGTTATTATTAAATAACTAAAATTCATTTCATGATAATAATTATTTTGGTATTGCCAGAATATTTGTCAGTACATTTTCAGAATTTTCTTCAATAAAAACCTCATAAAACTTTCAATTTTTCGTCCGTATAAAATTTTATTACACCAAAAAATTTGTCTTGTTAATTTCTATCTATGTACCAAATTTCGTAGAGATCGGCTGAACTAATTATTTTTTATATGCATTTAAGTGTGTAATTTTTAGTAACACTTATGAATTCTGTCAAAATTCCAAGTTTAAACAGTTGTAAAAAAAATCGTGACTAACGATTTTCGATATTTTTTGAGTACTATTAGAAATACATATGAATATGTTTGTATTAAATTTTCAGCTCTTAATATTCATACATTAAAATTTTATCAATTAAAAACTAACAAAAAACGAGAAATTTCCGACATTTTCAAAATGCCGTACTTACCTCAAAATTGATGAAATGTTTCTGAAAATTTTATGATGTTTGCGCGTAACTATTTTTAGTAATTGGTGATAGTTTCAACTTTCTAGCTCCATTATTTTGGCGGGATGGTCGAATTGCACTTCTTACCTAAAAAAAAATGGTCGAACTGCACTCGGGTAAAAACGCAGGTAGTGGTCGAACTGTACTCGAGTAAAAAGAAAAAAACGACATTGAAAATTACATAAATTTATATGCACAAAAGCAAATAACTAAGTTAGAGTTTTTAAAATTAGTTTGTCATTATTACAAAAATTGATTACAATGAGTAGACAAAAAAAAATTATAATTATAATAAAAATAATATTTGAGGATTTAAAACATATTTTTAAGATTTTATAAGTTGTATGCATGTAAAATATATATTAACCTACTGGTATGTGTTAAAAAAAAAAAATTCATTTTTAATCACGCTAGTAAGTGAGAAGGAAAATGAGTGCAGTTCGACAACTACCTGCCTTTTTACCCGAGTGCAGTTCGACCATTACCTTTTTTCAACCCAAGTGCAATTCGACTTAAAGAAGTGCAATTCGACCATACCCTATTTTGGAAGTTATGTCAAAAAACCAAAATCAAATTTACGAAAATTCGCATAATGCCGTTTTTTATCGTTTTTTGTCAATTTTTGGGTAGTCTAGGCGTGCGCTTAAAAAAGTATTGAGAAATTGGAAAAATGACCTCCTAAAAGTACCATCTTGACAACATTTTCGTTCTAAAGAGTTACTGATCGAAACTTTTGGACCAGTATCTCAACTCAAAATCTTGTGTCCATACATACGAAAAAAAAAAAACACACAGATTTGTAAAACCAATACATACGCTTTCGCTCAGAATCTAAAAATATGTTTCATATTCTTATTGAGCGAAATAGATTACTATAATATAGTTAGAATGGAGTTGATTACAATGTTATTTAATTTTAAGCAGTAAAATTAGTATCTAGTAGAAAAACTAATCCAAAAGATTTGCCCGGCAACCTAATATATCAGAATTAGGTTTTAAATAATACTATGCAGAGATTTCTTTATTCTCAATATTTATTTCAAAAATTAGAAAAAACTTTTGCAAATTTAATTAAAAGTGGTATAATATACTATAAATCAGATTTTCGTGGTTTCTATTTTTGTAATTTAGTTATAACTCCAAAACTAGTAATAGAAACTTGAAATTTCCTCCTAATATCAACAATAATAACAATGTAATACATACTGAAAATAATATGACCTCTAGGACCTCTTAGGATAAATATTGAACTTTAAAAATGACTCGTATTTTGTAAATTTTTTCCTTATACAATTTTGTATTCTTGATAACATAACTAAAACTTTAATACATGTTTATTAAGTAATAAGTTTAATAGTCTTGAAAAAAATCTCAATTGTTTAACAATTATTTTTTTATATTTGTTTAAATAGTTGTATGACATTATAGATATTTTATGTAAGATATAAATATTTTTCAATCCTCAAACCTCATTAAACATTTAACTTTAAATTTAGTAAAAACAAATTTTATCATTAGATTTCAGATATGTTTCCTTACCCAACATTAATTGTTATTATGATATACTGGTATTCGCATAAAAAATTACAGTTGTAATTTCAATTAATCCGTAAAAATCATTTTTATTTAAAACTCGCAGGGTGTGCAAATGCATACCCTGCACACCCCGTGGCCACGCCTATGATGACGACTGACAAACTAATACATATTAAGTCTTATCCGTTATAAAGCGTCGATTAAAAATTCAAACTTTACATTTGTATGCGTAATGAAGGGTTAATAATTTCTCTACTATGACTCGTTTTATAGCAACTTATCATTGAAAAAAAAATTTTAATTTAAATCAGCGAATTTTCTGATGCACGAAGTTACGTGACGTACAGCCGACAGAAAAGCGCGACACAAATTACGTATGTACCCCGGCTGTGTTGCCAGGATTTATTTTAGAGGGAGAGTTTTCATTTCAGATGTAGATTAATTTTGTGTGTGGCTTTGTGTGCCCTCCGCGATTCTAACTAAGCATTATAAATTATAATTGACGTAGTAATAATCATAAAAATTACTCAGAACGTCGTTACAAATGTCATCGAACTCAAAGACTAACAAATAACCACGCTCATCATTTGTTTTGTTTATTAATAACTAATAAAAATGTAGTAGGTTTATAACTAGTAGGTTTATTGTAACTCGACACGTACTCTATCTTTCTATTATCTTCCATAGGGAACGAATGCATAGGGAACAATTATAACAGGCTATAGTCATAATAATAAGTGGTTATTTAAAAAGAGGCTATTTATTGCAAAATGTTTACGCGGTTGATTGCATGCTCGCGTTACGTCACATTACAAACGTTAAAAAGTCGAAAATACTTCGCGCCACGGGTATTTTTCGCTCCTCGAGTGGGATATTATTGGTGGATGTGTTCAATTTTAAATAAACAATAAATAATTTCTTCAATAAAACGATTCTAAGCGGAGCTACAACAATAATAAAATTGTCAGTATCATATTAAGAATATGTTTAATAAATTGTAGTTTAATAACAGAATAATCCATGTCCGTTTGATTATTCTTGTGGGTAATCAATTTTAGATTTTGAGCGAAGTGAAGAAGCTAGTGTTTTTACAATGATGTTTATTTATTTATTTTTTCTGTGTACAACTTTTCGTATAGAAATACTTGTCCAAAAGTTTCGATCAATAACTTTTTGAAGCCGGATTTGCCTCTAGATTGTACTTTAACACGTTGGCTGCGACGAGCCAGCCGGCGACCTAACACTGATATGTTATCGTGGAGCCATTTAGGTCACCGGTAACTTAAATTGAATTATTCTCCATGGGCCACTTAGGACGCCGGCTGTCCTAACGACCCATTTTATTCAATGCGATATATTTTGTTATGGCCTAGCGTTAAAGCCACAATAATTTAATGATGGCGTAGAGGAGAAAAATAGGATTTTTTTAAAAAAAAAATGATACATATCCAATAATTTGAATACTCTTTATGTATATTTCAAAATTATAATAAAAACAAATAAAAATCTTATTATAAACTAGG
>JAIPRM010014093.1:0-10974 GCA_025469315.1 Stegophylla sp. TES_Ste_2020
CATAAATCGCCAACCTTTCTGTAATTAGTGTAATTGTGACATTTTGGCGTTTTTTAGGAATATTGGAAAATTTTGAGTTATCTATAGATTTTATTTCATTTGAATTAAATTCAATATTTTTTTCAAATATCCAGACTGTCCAATAATAGTCCAACACTATTGATTATTAATATCAAAAAGTAATCCATATCAATTTTTACTAATAGTAAATTATTTATAGTAATTTTTCAGTACTTATACGAAATTTTTTTTATAAAATCCTTGTAAAATTCTAGAATACTCTGATGACGAAGGAAGAAGCTAGTGTTTTTACAAATGATGTTTAATTTTTTTCTGTATACACTTTTTTTATATAAATAATATTTCAAGAACCTCGACGAAGTTATCGCAGTACATCCACCTCCCCCATCCCCTTACCTCACAATTATTCACTCCAATCGTACGGACTGTAGTGTAGTCGTAAATATTATGTGTACACCTATCATATTATATTGTTACTTGATTTATATTTTATCTATTTTTTATAAGTTTTCACGAATTATTCTCTAACCACAACAGATATAAAAATATCTAACATATTATTGTCTACCACCATTCACATTATATTATCCAATAGGCAGTCGTTGTTCGATAAAATGATAACAAAATTTAGAAAGTCTTACAAGCTGATGAGGTCTCAGACTCTCTAAACAGAAAATGTTTTATATTATTTTAAAAGAAAACGCCAACATATTTGTTATTTTATATTTTTCTTTCCTATACGCATTTCAGAAATTTTGCGTTTTAGGTATACGCCCGTGGACATAAACGGATAACGGGGATCTTGATCACAAATGTCAAAACAGGTGTTGTTTGTTGCTAAATTTTCAAACACATACATTGTAATTTTGTCACAAAAGTAGTTTTGACAATACATTTTGCATCTAAATTTTGGTGCGAGTACCTATTTAGTAAAAAATATAAATGTGTATATAAGGTAACATGTATAAAGTACGATAATTATTACTATTGTCGCTAAAAATTTACGAAACACCATAGAAATAATTCACATATTATGGAAATACACATTTCGAGACGAAATCAAAACATTTATTATATATTATTAAAGAAAATAATTTCAATAAAAAACTTTTGAAATATAATCTGTCTGGAAATGGGCTACTATCAGATGTCATGTGAAAATAATTTATACCTGTATATGTATAATAATTACGAGCAGTACAACAGAAATGGTTTAAAATAAAAAAAAAATATCTAAATAAATGTACCTAATGTTGAATTATAATTTTCTCGTTTTTTTTAGATTCTGAACGAAGTGAAGAAGCTTAATATGTTTTTACAATTATGTTTATTTTTTTTTCTTCTTCCTCTGTGAACACTTTTTCGTATAGAAATACTCGTCCAAAAGTTTCGATCAGTAACTTTATAGATCCAAAATCGAACCCAGATGGTACTTTTGAGAGGTCATTTTTCAAATTTCTCAATATTTTTTTTTTAAATGCGAAAAAACTGGAAAAAAATTGTCGAAAAACGGCAAAATATGCAATTACTGTAATTTCCGTAAAATTGAAAATTACTTTTTGACATAACTTCTAAAATAATGAAGGTAGGGACTTGAAATTTTCACCAATCACTAAAAATAGTTACGAAAAAATTTCATAAAAATTTAAAAATGATTTGATCAATTTTGATTTAAGTACAGTATTTAGAAAATTTCGGAAATTTCTCATTTTTTTGTTAGTTTTTATGTAATAAACTTTTTGATATTAAGACTTGAAAATTTAATATGATCTCACTGACATATTATATGTCTACTTGACCTGAAAAAATCTCGAAAATCGTTCGTCAATTTTTGTCTCTCTATAACCGTTTGAAGTTAGAATTTCGATGAAATTCGTTAGTTTTACTTAAAATCACGCACTTTGACGTACATATAAGAAAATTGGCCGAACCGATAGTTTTGAAATTTAGTGTCTAGACTGAGAATTTCATTGCGAATATTTTGGTGCAATAAAATTTCTTACGAACAAGGAATTTTAAACATTTTACTAGGGTAAGACTGAAACGGACACTAAAAGAGTATCTCACCTGACGAGCAAAGTACACAATTTTTTTTTTTTTTTTTCACAGAATTCACCGACAACCGAGAGAGGAGACGAGTTGAAAACGAACGTCACTCTGGTCGAGTTACAAAAGTTGTTGCCGCAATACAGCGATCATCTGAATCTGATCAAATACTATAATATCGCCGCGGAAACGGTATTAATGTCTTCGATCAAAGAGGGCCGAAAGATGTTGTACGGGATCAGACTCGCGGTGGCGAAGATCGATGAGTGCAGCAGCAGTGGAAATGGAACGAAAAAAACGACGACCGACGACGTGCGCGGATGGAGGTCGTCGTTGATCGCGTTCACAGACGTGCTGGACAAACTCGTGTATCTGTTGACGGACGAGAAACGTGTAAAAATCACAGACGACGCTCTCCGCAGAAAGACGAGTTTCGTCGAACGAGTGAATTCCGTTGCGGTACTGTTGCTGCACGATGGGGATGGAATCTGCGGCGAAATTCCCAAAGTACTCGAAGACGTACGCGGCAACGCGTGTTTGGGCGCGAACCCGAACGATTTTGAGTTTGAAACGTTTTATTTCACAGAACCCGTGTTCAACATTCGAAATTTGTACTCTTTCGTCTTGAACGACTTCAGTTAATATGCATATATTATGGGGACACGACCTGTAGTGTAATGTCGTGCATCATCTAGATCGGTGGTTCCCAACCTTTTCTAATATACGCCCCCTTTTGTAGATTTTCAAAAATCTTGCGCCTCCCCTTTCTTATAAATGAAAAAAAAAAATGTATCACTTTTTTTGTATACTTTACAAATAAACTTAACAATATTCGGAATGATACATTTTTTATTGATGATAATAATTAAAATATATGAATGACAGTAAATAATATAAAGGATTAATCAATGAATGTGAATAATTGTAAAAATAAATTCGTATAAAATAATAATAATAAGTTATGTTTAGAGGCTAAACTCTGATTGCAATCTTTATCTGTTATTGATACCCAATTACGGTCGTTATTAATTTTTAATTTTTCTTTACACTAATTAAAAATGTTGCTTTATGATGACTGCTTGCGCCTTATAAGCAATTTGTTCACGCCTCCCAAGGAGGACGTGCTCCCCTGGTTGAGAAACATTGATCTAGATTATAGGTTCTTAACCTTTTCTGGTCGATGAACCCCTTTTAAGTAAAAAGCTTAGCTACGGACCTCCTAAAAAAAACAATACATTTTGAATTACTTTTTAATATAATAATACTAAGACTTATCTCTATACCAGACATATTTACATATACATAGTAATACAATAATTTATTTTATGTTTGGAAAAAAAATGAGTTATCATTTCCAAAACGTCTATTGTCTCTGTACTTTTCAGACGTCGTCGTTAACAAAATAGGAATTCTTACATATAATCAGACAAAAAATAATATTATGACTGGTATTGTCCCGTTGTCGTCTTTCAAGTAGCGGAATTCATGAGAAGTTATTACTATTATTATTTTCTTAATAAATTATCAGACATATATTTTTTGATATTACCAAAATATGAAAAACTGTTCGTGCTTACGAAAATAATAAATATTATATAATTCACTCTATAAAGTTTATAATAAAAATGTATTTAGTATAAATTTAACAGTTTCTAATTGTATTCTTCATTCACCACATAAATTGAATTTATTTTTGAGTTATCAAAAAAAAAAAAAAAAAAAAACAAAAAACACTTCACAGCCACTTCATGTACCCCCGATTAACCATCTACGGATCACTTGGGGGTCCATGGACCACTGGTTAAGAACCCCTGATCTAGATGTGAAAAACGTTGTCTATTTATCTTATCCAGATAAAGATAATATTTCTTATATTTTTATCTTATCTGTTTGAATAAAATGGTTATCCGAAGTTAATTATCTAGATAATTTTTTAAGATTTTTTTTTGTCGTAAGGTTAATTTTTTTTAATTAGTATTGCCTATATTTTATTCGATTTTATTTTCCAATTCTGTTTGTAAATATTTACGAATTTCATTAACCCACATACACAGTGGCGTATATTTTCAATTTTTTTTATGGTGGGGGGTCCATATATTTTTGTACAGCCGATAAAAATATTACAATAATAAATATTAAGTCGTCGACCTAGTTCACAAGCAATTTGAGTATTGCGGGTATTGGTATATTATATAAATTGAGGATTTACTATTTTAAAGAACATAACAACTAGTTCCTAATATTCCAGGAGAACCATCGAATTTTTTTATAATCTTTGTGCGTCATTGTTAATTAATATTATAATGACTTACCAAAAAAAAACCAAAACTTTAAAATTGTTTTTTGTCTATATAAATAATAATTTAAATATGAAATATATATATATATATATATTTTTTATTGTTGTTCTTGAAATTTAGAATTGGTTGTTACGTTCTTTTAATACTAGGCCCTTGAAACGAAAAAATAATATTCGGAAATTGAATGTATTAACAATTATCATGTTCTACTTACTTATTTGTTTTGTGTTTAATATTAGTGATTTAGTGATTTACAAATAGTTCAATACACAAAAACCGACATTACTATTTAACAAATTTGATTTTGAATTTTGTGAGAACTTTTATATTATTTAGATAAACATCAAAAGTATTATTTATTACCTTATCCAGATACATTTTTAATAAATACTATGTAATCGTATAATATTCTTATCTAGACAATTTTTTTATTACCTTTATTGAACACTGAACCCAAACATTGATAAATATTAATCGTATAAGACGTTTACAACTCAGAAAACATTTTTGAGAATAGATACAATGTTAACGCGAGAACATTTTAAATAATAATAAAATTATATTGTGTGTTATTTTTTGTTATACGTAGTACGTACCTAATCAAAATATTAATAATTGAAAAATGACAAAATAGAAAACATTTTGACATATTTTTCAAACATAATTCATATTAATATACGTGTTCATATATATATTTAGAAATTTTTTTTTGACAACTTTTTTTTATGTCTACACATTTTTATATAGCAATACTTGTCCATAAGTTTCGTTCAGCTATTTTTGAAACGGGATTTGCCTCTAGATGATACTTTAGAGAAGTAATTTTTCGAAGTTTTCAATTGTTTTTTTTAAATTTGGGATAAACAACCCAAAGTATAATAAAAAATATTTGGAAACAATTTTTTTTTTTAATCCAAATTGTATGTAAATTTAAACATAGATAAACATAATAATATCAGAAATATTTTGTAACAAGAACATTTTAAATAAGTGAAAAAATATTATGAAATTATTTCTAACTCTTTTTTTTTTTTTATTTTTTATAATATTGCCTTTTTCCTTTTTTTTATAAAAAAAGCGTAAAGTAAAGTATATAGACAAGAAAGCCGGACATATTTCGCACATGGGTATTATTCTCTTCTCGGACCAGATACTCTTGGTGGTTGTGTGTTGAAAATGAGGACTTCTTTCGGCTTTTTTTATTATTTCATTTTTTTTTTTTTTTTTTTTGGAAGAAGGCATTGAAAAATATATTTTGATTTTCCTAGAGAACGACAGTACAACCATTACTTTAATCGAAGCCTTTCGAGACCTCACACTTGTGTCTATATATACTATACTGTGCGTAACGTGTTTACACCGCGCGTTAATGTGTAAATACACGGATCTTTACTCATAATATTGGCATTAATATTGTAAAAATCGCATATCGTTTGGTGATTTCGTGTGATTATTTCCTTCTGTAAAATCTCTGTTTCTGTCCTAATCTTTACCCGCGCATCGTCCGCAGCCGTCGTGATGATTTTAACAACGACGACAACAACAACAACTCTGTTATTCGTGACGCTTTCTGTCGCTGCGGCGGCGGCGGCGGCGGCGGAGAGCGAAACCGACGAGGAAGAGGAATTGTCCAAAACGCGAGTGCGAGCTACCCTTATGGACGCGAACGGGGTTCGCGAGCTCTGGGACAGATCCAGAGAATTCCAGGGATTTTACGAACCTTTTCAGACGTCTATGAATTGCTCGCGGTTCAGGAACGCCGTCGGGAACCACGTGGACTGGTCGGTTTTCGAGATCGTCGACGGCCTGTGGTGGATGAATTTCTATTTCATGATGTACAGCAAATCGTACTTGATGGAACGGTTGCGCCAACACGTCGAACTGGCCGTGGAGCTCGTGCGTCAGAACGACGACGACGCGCGCGTCACGTACGCGGAGAAACTGGCGACGATCGCGTTCACGCAGCGTCATCATCGGACGTGCGTGTTGACCGCGTTTTTCGACTCCGAAATCGCCGTCGTGCCGTTGCTGCGGGTGTACGCGTTTTTCCAAACGGTCACCGCGTACGATCACATCGAACTGCCCGAAGCCCTCGTGGAATTCCTGCGGGAACTCCGCCGCGACATCGACGCGGACGATTATCTGCGAGTACCGGCGTACGATCCGCGGCGACCGGATGCTGCGGACGCGCGATCACTGCGACAATCCCGCCGGGAACTGGCCGAGTTCGCAGAGATTTTTTGCCATTCTTGGACGCCGTTCTTGAGTCGCTACGACTTCGGGACGCACGCGGAAAACCGAAGTCTTTACGTTCGACTGCACGTACTGCGGCGAGAACGATGCGAGATCGTACGCGTAAGTGTCACACAGCTGGGGGGAGGGGACTGTTATTCTCTCAAACTTTTATTTTGCTTTGGGATTTAAATATATTTTCGGAATCAGAAAAATAAATAAATAAAGTGTAAAGTACTAACCTATAGACAAGAAAGCCGGGGTGGTCATACTTCGCACCAGTGGCGCGTAGCGTGTAATTTAGCCACCTGGGGTTTGTTTATAATAATAAGTTAGTGTCTCCCCTCCCAATAACCAAGTAAATAGTAATCTTTGGAGAAATCCTTTAAATCGCCCAAGTACATAAAACTAAATATAATACACCATAGTCTTATATAACTAAACTTATATCTTTGTAATACAACTAATTTATGATAGATAAATAAAAATAAATTGTATTAAATATCAGTAATAACTTTAAATTTGAAGATAATCTATTTATTTATTTGATGTAAACACGCCCAGGTGGGCTCGAGTACAGTGACAATAAAAACATATAATAATAACATTGTTAGAATATAAAGATACAAGTATTATAGTAGTATTAAATTAAGTACAAAATATAAAAGATAATTTTAGTGATGCGCATCAGGCTGCTAAAAATAGTGATTTAAAGAACAGAAATCGTTTATAAAAAACAAATCAAATTTAAATTTATTGCACTCTCTGCAGGCTATTCGAAAAGTAAAGTCAATACGAACTGTAGACAGTTTTGATTTTAGACCGCGGACATTTTGATAATAGCCAGATAAAGTGCTACACAAATATTGCTTGTGTTTGAAACGTACATAGAACACGTTATTTATATTACATGACGATTGAGTAAAGGAGGGTGTACATGAGTCACAGATTAGAACATGTTTCATGAACCAAATCCCATTATTTAAACTTTTTTTTATCACGTTCTTTTTGTAGGTCCGTTGGGTTGGCCCTAAAAAATAAATAATAAAATAAAATCTATATTATCCATATATATATTTTAGATTCTAAGTGAATGTAATAATATTGCAAATAATTTGTTGTCTTATTATAATTTGGAACATAGATTGGAAAAAGCCATGTGGGAATTTTTTGTAGAAAAAAATTTTTACTGAACACTTTTAATAAATGTAACTGTAACTCGAGATACAAGTGACTTTTGTTGAAAGTTACTTGAAATTTATGTAACTGTTTACAAGTTACAAATGCAACTCAGTTATGCAACTTTGATACATGTGACTGATTACTGCCCAATCCTGATCACACAATACAAGAGTCATGAATCGGTTGACTAAAAATTATTTTTAAACATATAGTTACACGGCCCGACATACCAATCTGTATAATATAAATTTTCACAATCAACCAAAATTGTCTCATTAGATGAATGACACAGCACAAAGCTTAGCTGTGATATGATATTGCCTTAAGATGTTACGGTTTATTAAATTTTTCAGATGTGGCGCTGATAATACGAGGAATGCCAGCGTTAATAATAATTTATTTACATTTTTTTTTTAGTTTACCAAATATTATCTCACCGGAATAACAGTTGCCACAATTCAGATACAATCGTGGAGCTGCGCAAATATTTTGGTAAGTTACCTACTTTTAATTTATTTTATGTGTAATTTATTGACGATATTTTTTTATGCAGCTAATACTAGGTGGAAAAAACTATGGTAATCCATATGATGATATTCTTTGTCAGTGCATAAAATAAAAGAATAAACATTTTTTTTCAATACCTATTTTACTGTCGGTGTTAAATAATTTTTAAAAGCAAAATGTATAAAATATAATTTTCATGATAATCTAGAAATATTTTTACCACTACGTTTTCGACAAAATTCTCATACAATTTGATATAATATAAAATAATTTTCTCTATTTTTCACCATTTTTGGCATTACTGTGGGATGAAAATGAAAAAAAACTATATGTGTCACATATTTTTCGTGTAGTTACTATTTCGCAAAAAATATCACATTTATATATAAAAATAACGTAACATAGTAATGTAGTAGGTATTTAAAAGGACATAGAGGGTACTGAAATACACGTATTTTGAAAATTTTCAAATTTTTAATCCTTTTTTATGGGCAAATGCGCAATACATCGTACATTTTTTTAAATGGCAACCCTAATATTATTTTCTATATGTTTGGATAGAATTAATTTTTTTAATACCGGATTTTTCTAAAGAAGCTTTTTTCTGTTTACAAAATCGACTAAGTTAGAACAGGCAAGTAACTATAAATTTATGCATAATTTGTTCTTTTACGAAATTTTATAAAAACTATTTTAAAAAAATCGATATATCCAAATTAGGATTGATGTTAAAAAAAAAAAAAAGGAAAAGAAAAGAATGTAATTTATATATAGTGCGTGTAATTTATCGATCGGTGAATTGAAAAAAAAAATATATATTTTATCCACATTTTCATCTCAGTAAATATTTAAAGTATGAAAATATTAATTTGATATTAATCAAAAGATAAAAGGCATCTCAATTATTCGTAAAATAATATTAAATCAAATGTCTGGAAGAGAATCTCTCTAAGACCAATTTATAATGGACAAGGCAATTATTTGGATATTTTATAATATTATTGCAGTACACTGCATCTGCTAAATGGGTAATACCTATTTGTAATGATTATCTACAGTTAAATACTTTTGATTACAATTAATAATAAATGTATATTTTACTCTACAAAACAAAAATAAATTATATTTTTGGACACAAAACACAAATATAATATTTAAATAAATGTTTATAGGAAACTCCAGAGTACAGATGTCGAGAATACAAAGGAGATGATATTGTAATGGTAATAATAATTTCTCTAAACATTTATCACATTTTTGACAAAATTCTCATTGATTTGTTTGATACACTATCAAATTTCATTAATTATAATTAATGATTTACTATCGTAAAATAATGTAATAGTACTAATGAATTCTCATTAAAAAATGAAAAAATATTTTTTTTACACTTGTGATATTTTGAATATATTTAATTTTGATATGTATTGTACATTTATATTATTTAATTAAGCACTTGAATAGAATTTTTCCTTGTCGATCACTAGTACTACAGAAATGTTCGTTACATTAACATTTTAATAAAATAAATATATTTTTATAAATAAACACAATTACTGTTTTAGGAACAAAACGAACCGAAACTAGACACTACTGGAATAAATGCATTTTTTTTTATGTCTAAAAGTTATTTCAATATTATTAGTTATTACTATTCAATTTTTAATGTTTTCATCATAAAATTATAGGACATTATGGAAATCGAGTTTTGAATTTATTAGTTTTTGATGTTTCACTGACGTTTTCCAACAAACTATCAAAACTGCATATTAGATTCTGAATCGAAGCTAGTGTTTTTACAATGATGTTAATTAATTTTTTTGCTGTAAAAACTTTCTTCTTGTATGAAAATACTTGCCCAAAAGTTTCGTCTTTTTTTTTTATCACAATTCGCCTTTAGACGAGAGGTAATTTTCAATAAGTTTCTCAAAATTTTACAAAAACGCCTTAAAAAATTAGTATTTTATTAAAAATGCAAATACAGATAGTTAATAATATAATATTAGAAGAAATGTTTTAACGAAAGAAAAGATTTTAGTGTTTCTTTGAAATTTCGCACACCCAACAAATCCCATCACCAAATTGAATATCTAATCAATAAAAAGACTGCCTGTATTTTAGATTCTGAACGAAGTGAAGAAGCTTATGTTTTTACAATGATGTTTATTTTTTTTTTCTTCCTCTGTGAACACTTTTTTGTATAGAACTACTGGTCCAAAAGTTTCGATCAGTAACTTTATAGATCCAAAATCGAACCCAGATGGTACTTTTAAGAGGTCATTTTTCAAATTTCTCAATATTTTTTTTAAAAATGCGAAAAAACTAAAAAAAAATTGTCAAAAAATGGCAAAAAATGCAATTATCACAATTTCCGTAAAATTAAAAATTACTTTTTGACATAACTTCTAAAATAATGCAGCTAAGAACTTGAAATTTTCACTAACCACTTAGGTACTTCATATTTGTTGTGAAGTTTGAGTGTGTGTGTATGTGTGTGAGAGAAAGATAATAAATTTCTTCATAAAAATGAAAACAATACAAATCTATTTATATAAAATTCATAAATCGCCAACCTTTCTGTAATTAGTGTAATTGTGACATTTTGGCGTTTTTTAGGAATATTGGAAAATTTTGAGTTATCTATAGATTTTATTTCATTTGAATTAAATTCAATATTTTTTTCAAA
>JAIPRM010014094.1:0-10974 GCA_025469315.1 Stegophylla sp. TES_Ste_2020
AGAAAATTTTGAAAATGTGAAAAAAAATTTTGGACATTTTTTTTTCTTATATTATTAACTTCCTTCGTTCAGAATCGTTTTACTGAAGAAATGATTTATCGTGTCTTTAAAATTTAATACGCCCGTCTAGAAAATACCACCCGTCGTGCGAAGTACACCCATCGTGCGAAGTATGTCCGGCTTTTTTTTTTTTAGGTCTAATAATTCAAATGGCACAAAATACGTTAATTTAATTTTTTATATATGGAAAATGTTATATTTTGTTAATATTTCCATATTATATACTTCGCTCTTCGGGTCAGATACTCTTGGAAGTGTGTTGAAAATAATGACTATTGTTGTTCTTTATATTATTAATTTCTTTCGTTCTTATTGAAGGAATGATTTATCGTTTCTTTAAAATTATACATACCCCTTAAGAGTATCTGACCAAGGAGCGAAGAATATCCGTGGTGCGAAGTATGCCCGGCTTTCTTGTCTATACTTATTTACTTTACTTTACTTTTTTGAAATATAAATGTTATTTTTGTAAGCACGTTGATTAATTACAGGTTACACAAAACTATTGATGGAGGCGGTTGTTCAATAAATAATTTTTGTCTGGTAACCTTTTACACTACACGACTATGATAGAAAAATAAGAATTCTTACAAAAATAAACTGTTATTGTCAATTTAAAGTTAAAAATATGTGTATTTCCAAAGTTACCCCATTTTACGGTATGTGTAAAAAAATTGTTTTAACCCCCATATAACATTTATGCACACCACCTTTTGCAAACCCAACGAGCCACCACATGGTTAGGTTAAGTTAGATCAAGATAATCAAATTTTTTTTTTTTTTTTTTTAGTTCAGCCATTTTATATTTAT
The DNA here is from genome assembly GCA_025469315.1 of Stegophylla sp. TES_Ste_2020. Taxonomy (NCBI): domain Eukaryota; kingdom Metazoa; phylum Arthropoda; class Insecta; order Hemiptera; family Aphididae; genus Stegophylla; species Stegophylla sp. TES_Ste_2020. The sequence continues at coordinate 871 of JAIPRM010014094.1, forward strand.
TTACCGACCGTAATACACATGTACTGTGTAATTGGATACATGTGATATTTTGATCCTGGTAGTTACATTAAAATAAATCAAATTTATAATAAGGGTTAACATTTACATATTCATATAGTTCGACCTTATTTCCTTTATGGTTTTCTTGTATAATAACTGTTTATACAATTGATATGTAATGTATATTCTGTGCACATTCAAAATGAATAATATTTTTTCTTAGTAGCCTTACACTGTACATATACTCTATAGAGAGTAAAGAGCTACACATATATTGTACCAAATACGTATTAATTTATTTAATTTAATGTTAATTAATGTAAAATAGTAATCGGAAATAAAAAAAAAAAAAATTGTAAGTAGTTATTTCTTGATAGTGTTGTGTAGTTATATAAAACAGGAACCATTAAAGCATTGATTAAATATTCTAAATAAACAAATTTTCATAAAAGTAACTTTAGTGGTTCTCGTTAACAGTAGTGTTATAGAATCAACTTACAGAACCACATATTGTAAATTTAAATTCATGTACCTAAGGTCGTTTTCGACATACCCTACCATGCCTACTTATACTTATAGTGAGATTATACTTTAAATAATTAATTATTGCGTTTAATACTTTACTTTATCCTTACTAATAATTATTAAAATTTAAACGGGAGAATATATTGAAATTTAAAGGGTAACTGCATTAATTCTAAAATTATAAAGCACAGCATATTTTTGTATCTAATTAGATATTAATAATTTTATAAGGACGATTGCACTTAACTTCATTATTTTATATGGCCAATAAACTGTTTGATAAATAATATTTATGTTTGATTACCACCTTAACAGTAAACGATATCACCAAACAAAATATTAAATTGGTCATCATAAAAAATGTGTAATAAGCTAGTACCTACAATTAGGATAGTAATTCAAAAACTCACAAAAATTCTTGTAAATTTATTATTATTTATTTCTTTATTTTGTAATCAGCCTATACCAAATAACCTAAACCGTTATTTTAGATAAATATAAATAAATGCTATGTTATCTTTTTGATTTTTCTTTTATAAAATAATTTTTTACTGGTGAAAATTATAATTATTATTTTCTTACAATTTGTAACCGAGATTATTATTTTATTTATACCCGATTTGTGACTAAAAAATAAATATTTATTGACATTTTAACCAGAAGTCATTAAAAATAAAAATATTAATTTATCGTAAGTTAGGTGAATAAGTGAGTAATGTTGTAAAAATACGCCTTCTTTTATGCTAGATATGCAATTAATATATTTTATTATTATATGTGTTCAATATTACCAAACTAAAACTAAAATTCAGGAACTTTAACTTAATAAAATTTAAAGAGAGACATATTTTACACCATGGGTATTCTTTACTTCTCCGGTAAGATGATCTTGATGGGTGTGTTGAATATTAAATAAATGAAAAAATTATTTCTTAAGTACCACGATTTTTATCAGAGTTTCAGTTGATTAAAGACAGCAGTAGTTTTCAGTTTGGAATGGTGTAATATATTTTACAATATTATTGCATATTGACATTCGATCCAAAATTCGTCTAGGATAAAGTTCCGTTATAATAATATAGAAAAGAAGTCTGCCATCATTTGGATAAACTGTCATTTGAACTGTAATTTTAGAATTTAAACGCTTGTAAAAAAGTATTTATGAAAATTATGTCACGTGTATAAAATACGTGAGGAATCTTTATAGATAACAGAAAATTTCTGCTGGCTTAAGAATTGAATATACACGCGAGCAGAATGCTGTCTTTTAATAATAAGGGTTTTTGCAGAACAATAAATTCGAAACGTGGCGGTATTTTATGATATGAACATAACCTCAAAAACCTATTTTATCAAATGTGATTGTTTATAATTTCGCGCCAAAACATTACATCGTTAGTAAAGTTGATTGTGTAGTGTGCCGTCTGTAGTCACTAGCTGCCATTGTCCAACAGAAACGTGAACGTGACACATGGTATTACATTATATAATATGTTATAATATTGTGCGTTATATGAATGTACAGTTCTTTTGAAAGTATTTTTATTTTAACCAGACTGTGTTGTTTTTCTTGTTGACAAGTGAACTATATAAATTGAGAATTATTTATTGTACAATATTACATCATGGGTATTACTGGTTTAGCCAAACTCATAGCCGATGTCGCTCCTAATGCTATCAAAGAAAATGAAATTAAAAACCATTTCGGTGAGTTACTAATATTCAAACCGTTTTAGTATTTACTAATAGTAATTGTTTCCTCGTTGTAATCTCCGTTGATTGCAGGAAGGAAAATCGCAATTGACGCTTCTATGAGTCTTTATCAGTTTTTGATCGCTGTGCGCAGTGAAGGAGCACAGTTGACTAGCGCTGATGGAGAAACAACTAGGTAGGTACCTATATTATTATTTAATAAACACATTCGAGATCAATTGTATGTTTGAATTTTTCAACAGTCATCTTATGGGCACATTTTATCGTACAATAAGGCTTTTGGAAAACGGTATCAAACCAGTTTATGTGTTTGACGGCAAACCTCCTCAAATGAAATCATCTGAATTGGAGAAACGAGCTGACAGAAGACAAGAAGCACAAAAATCACTGGAAAAAGCTGAAGAGGACGGTATGTTTATCAGAATATTATTTATGGGTACTTAAAAGTGATGAAATATTTATATTTTCTAGGCGATGCCACGGAAATCGATAAATTCAGTAAGAGACTGGTAAAAGTAACATCGACTCATACAAATGAATGCAAAGAATTATTAAAATTGATGGGAGTGCCATATGTTGAAGTGAGTTTTTATTTTTTATGTGTTATCTACACATAATTTATTAATATATGATAGATATTGTATCTCATGATATATTTTTGAGGATGATATATGGCGTTTGGATTTGGGGTAATGTATTTTTTATATAATATCTTAAATTTGTGCTCACTCACATAGCATTCCTTCCACACTATGGGCTACTCAAACGCAGTCTATATTTAAAGTCTGGGAACAAGTGCAATTTGCTTACCCACTCACTGATTTTTTAAATTTTTGTTCAGCAATATGTAGAAATGCTCACTGAAGTCGAAACGAAACAATTACAGTTTAGCTACTGAGAGATTTTTGCAAATTTTTTTTTCAAAACCTATGTATTTAACGTTTTAAGAACGATGGTGAAAACTAAAATTGGCATTGATCAATACTTTTTGAAATATTCAATTTTGAAAATCTAGTATTTACGGGTATTATATTAAATAAATACTATTATCACTTAAAATGAGTTAATTTATGGTGGTGCAGTGGTGCGTACTAGCTTGCAAATGCGGGGGGTACTGAGTTAGAATCCAACACAAAAAAACAAATTTTTTGTGTTTTTTTTTTTTATTTTGTATTCCACTTGGTAAATGAAGTTATGGTGAGAGGTAAAAAGAAAAGAAATATAATGACACTATATTTAGATATAATATATTTATCGGTCATATACAATAAAAGTAAAGCATAAGTTAGTTAACCGGGTGTTTGGTCCACTCGCTACGCTCGCCGACGCCTCCACTTCGCTCCGCAAATTAAAAATATCCCTCTTACTTTAGCTTACTGAGCAACGTGGGGACATTTCGGCTTGATAATCGACTTGCTATGCAACGTGGGGACATTTTTGAAAAATACCAAAGAAAAAGGGATGAAAAAATTGCAAAATATTTGGTACACGAATCGGATTTGAACCTGGTACCCTCCGCATTCATTTGCTAGTACGCACCACTGTACAAATGAATTAATTTGTAAGCATAATAATATTTATTTAATATGATATCCGTAAATACTAAATTTTCAAAATTGAATATCTCAAAAAGTATTGATCTGCGCCAATTTTCGTTTTCACCATCGTTCTTAAAACATTGATTTTACATAGGGTTCGGAAAAAAAATTTACAAAAATCTCTCAGTAGCTAAACTGCAATTATACCGTCGACACTATAATCAGAATTCGGCAGACGTACTTATTTTGTGGGTTATATATTTTGAAGTTTGCCAAATTAACAATTTATTTTTTTTTTCTGCTACACAATTTGAATTTTCCTAGTTAAAACTATGTAAATGAAAATAAGGAATGAATAAAAAAACAATTATGGTTTGAAAAAAAAAAATTTATTTCAAATAACAATAGTTTAAAATGAAAACCAATTAATACAAAGTGATTATTTATTTACTTAATATATATTATTTACTCTAAAATTTAATTAACTATAATCCCAAAACATATTTATTTTGTAAAATATTTCTAATTTTAAATAAAAAAAAAAGATTAATTTCAAAAAGTCCAAAAATAGCATAACACCTAGAAAATTGCTAAATGTGCAAAGTCAATTTTTAATTTTAGTTCCCTGAATCTTCTAACACATTTTTAAGTTAATTCTACAATTTCTCAAGCGTTCTATAAGAAATATGCAAATGCTCTGAAGTCTCAATCCTGGCCTAGATTGATAATTTTAAATAATAATTGTGTTAAATTTTTAATTAAGTTATAATTTATCGAGCAATTTAGATGTATAATTGGTATAAGAAAAATTAACTTATAGTTTTCTTCAATTTTGACTATCAGGCACCTTGTGAAGCTGAAGCACAATGTGCTGCTATGGTCAAAGCTGGTAAAGTATATGCCACTGCTACTGAGGATATGGATGCTTTGACTTTTGGATCTCCAGTTTTATTACGTCATATGACATTCAGTGAAGCTAGAAAAATGCCAATTCAAGAGTTCCAATTGGACACTGTATTAGAATCAATGGAAATGTCTAGAGATGAAGTAATAAAAAATTTAATACATTTATTATCTAAATTCTACACTAATATACATTTTCATAAACGTTTTAAATTATGTTTTAGTTTATAGACCTTTGTATACTGTTAGGATGTGATTACTGTAACAGTATTAAAGGTGTTGGACCCAAAAGAGCTATTGAGTTGATACGGCAGTACAAGTCTATAGAAAATATTATTGAAAATTTGGATACAAAAAAATATCAAGTACCTGAAGATTGGCCATATAAGGAAGCTAGACGATTATTTATTGAACCAGAAATAACAGATCCTGAAGCTTTAGAAGTAATAATTAATTGTTACTAATATTTTATTTACAAGTTATAATTATTCTTAATACCATTGAAATCAAATATCTTAAAATAATTTAGATTAAATTACCTTAGCACTTTTGTAAATAGATTACCAGAATATTAACAAAATGTTTAAACTATCAATTCTTTAAAACAATTTGATTAGAAAACAATACTTACGTTTAATTAATTAAAAATATTTTACTTAATCTTAGTTTTTAATCCTCAATGATAGTGTGTAGATGTCAAATAATTAAATTTTTGTTTTTGTAAAATTTTATGGAATTGGCTTCATATTACTTGTGTTTTAAATTCTGAGTGTAGCGAAGAAGCTTATGTTTTTACAATGATGTTTATTTATTTATTTATTTTTTTGTTAACACTTTTCGTATAGAAAAAAATACTTATCCAAAGCTTTTGATCAGTAACCTTATAGATCTGAAATCATGACTAGATGATACTTTAAAGAGATCATTTTTCAAAATTCTCAATACTTTTTCTAAGTGCATTCAAAAACTACTAAAAAATTGACAAAAACCGGTAAAATACATTTATAACCTGAATTTTCATAAATTAGATATTTGTTTCTTGATATAACTTCAAAAATAATGAAGCTAGAAATTTAAAACTTACAAAAACTACTAAAAAGAATAATGCTTATATTTCATGAAATTTTCAAAAATATTTGACTAATTTTGAGGTAAGTACAAAAAATTGAAAAATTCTCATTTTTTGTAAGTTTTTATTTCATAAAATTTTAATATCTAGATATTAAAACCTGAAATTTTAATACAAACATATTCATATGTATTACGTACCAATAATATTGAAAAAATCTCGAAAATCGTGAGTCATGTTTTTTTTTTTAACTGTATAAAGTTAATTAATTTTACATAATTAAAACACTTCAATGCATAAAAAAAATAATTATTAGATCGATATTTATTATTTAGATAAGAATTATATGGCAAATATTTAGGTAAAAGTAAGTTTTTTAGAGGCGAATAATTAAAAAAACAGTTTGATTGAAAAAAATTAGATAATTTACTACAAATAATTTACTATTAATAAAAATAGACATAAATGACTTATTAAATTATAGTATTAGATAATAATTGAACATTTGAAAAATTTTGAATATTTAATAATAATAATACATTGGTTATGCAACTCTTTTTACGATACTCTATGTAAGTAACATAATTACAACAATAATATTAATTAAAAATTCTAAATTTATATAAACACATCAAATAATCACTGTTTAGTAGACACTTAAACACTAAAGTATGCTTGTCATGTCATTATGTCTAAGCAAAACCATTACCTTTTAAGCAAATGTAGTCAGAATTAGAATTGTTTACTTGTACATTAATAATGAATGTTCTTTTAACTCTGAGTAAAAGGGAAAATAATCAAAAAAGCGACTTGAAAATTTTATAATTATTTTAACCATTTCATTTAAATATGTGTTATAGTTAAAATGGACTGATCCTGATGAAGATGGCCTAGTAAAGTATTTATGTGGTGATAGAGGCTTTAATGAAGATAGAGTTAGAAATGGGGCTAAGAAACTGAGCAAATCGAGGTCTGGTACAACTCAAGGCAGATTGGATTCATTTTTCACAGTTTCTTCCACACCAAATAAGCGCAAAGTAAATAATTTATATTTATACTAATCTAATATATTGTTTGTGACTATAGTTTACACATTTAAATAAATATAACTTGAGTTAATAGGCATTGAAGGACGGACTATATATAAATTTAAGTATAATCATAGAATAATGTATATTGTAAGACAATCTTACCATGGAGTACATTACCATACATTTCTGTATTATGCTAGCAATAATAAATTAAATTGCTGTAGCAATATCTAAGACTTGATTATCACCAAATATGTTTACTAATACATTTTTTTTTTTTTTTTGGCTGATTGCTCTATGTTTGTATTTGATTCAACCTAAACAATGGTCAAATGGTTTTTCCAGATACCCAAAAAGTGGTTCTGATATAGTTGTTATACAGGGCCGTATTTAAGATTTTTCCGCCTCTGGGCAACAATATTTTGTCACCCCTATTCCCAACATAATGTATAAAATTCCAAAAAATTACATGTATTTTTAACTACTCGACCTAAAATAATGACGCCCCTCTCAAGTAACAGGGGGGGCTATCGCCCTCCCGAACCACCCCTTAAATACAGTCCTGTTGTTATATTATGTGTTTTCTGTCAAGTTATTAAAGAGTTCAAAACATTTCATTTTTTGATACTTTTGAGGCTTATATTATAATCATAATTATATCCGAAAAAATAACAAACGTTGGTAACATTAAACATTTAAATTAATCTGGCATTTAATTTTAACTTGATGTTCATATTAGAATAAATGATATATTAAAAATGTATCCGTGTCTCGTGATCTACACTCGTATAATAATATGGTACTTCAGTAGTTTTACGTTTACACTGTATTGAGAATTGATTTATATCAATGTCTAACTGTACTGTTTAAATCAATAAATGTTTATTAATTTTTTTCTTGTCCAGATTGAACTTGCAAAAGCAGCTGCAGATGCAAATAAGAGAGGAAGGAAAAACGTGGCCAGACGTGGTCGACGAATGTAAACTATTAGAATTGTATTTATTTATTATTTACAATGTGTAATTATTTAAATTATTAATAAATCTTAGGAATTCAAATATTTCATACTTAAAGTATTATATATCTTAGTTTTTTTGGGGATATATAAAATTAATTATATACATTTTTTTTTTAAATAAAAAACTTGCGATCAACCCCGTTTTTTTATCATTACCTATTAGATTTAGTTGTTTTCCTTTAATTAATGGTCATCATCTCATAATTTACATGATACATTTTAGGATTTTAGATTCTGAGTGAAGATGTTTATTTTTTGTTTCTATAAACACTTTCTTTTGTATAAAAATACATTGTCTTTGGCCAGCAACTTTTTGAATCACAATTTGCCTCTAGATCAGCGGTTCTCAATCTTTTTGAGGCCACGAGCCTTTATATTGTCACCAATATTTTAACCGGCCCTTTTATTATGATAGTAGGAAAAATTAATGTCAACTTATTATAGTTATTGTATTAAAATTAAAATAAGGAAAATACTTGATAAATATAAACGTACATTTTTATTGGAAATCCCAAAATGTTGCTATGTGTATGATAATAACAAAAAAATAACTATAGTTATTTAATGTATTGGCGAACCTCCAGTTAGAGAATCGCTGCTCTGGATGATACTTTTAAGAGGTTATTTTTCAAAATTCTCAATTTTGAGAAAAAAACCTCTTGATTTACGGAATTATTGTAATAAATTATTTTAAAAAAACTTAAAACTGACATTAACTCACATAATTAATTAATTCAATTTAAACAGTAAATTGAACATCAATTGTTTTCTTAATTATTAATCTATTACTATTTTTTTTAATCGGCCAAACCGATTGATTTGAAATTTGGTGTCTAGATAGAAAATTTCATTGCGAATATTTTGGTGCAATAAAATTTCTTACGGACGAATATTTTTCTTGTATTTATTAACTTTCTTCGTTTTATTGAAGATATGATTTATCGTTTTTGTAAAATTCAATACACCCGTCAAGAGAAGCCCACTCGACGTGCGAAGAACGTAGTATTGTCATTACTCATTAATATTTTTCTTAAGTTAATCATTCAATATTTTTGCGCCCCTCCTCCCCCCCCCCCACACAAAGCATTAGGCGCCCAAGGCAAGCTGAAATGTGAAACTGGAAAGAGAGTTGAATACACGTTTAAATTGAAATATATTTGCAAACGGCGCTATTTATCTACACCTACCTACTCTGGCAGTAGTTGTGGAGGTGTTTTATCAGTAGATAGGTTGTAGATAAGTTTTCCTGTAGTAATATTGATGAAATTATTTGGTTTTAATTTCTCTGCGAATATTATGAAAATAGTTTAGAAAAAAATAAATGATATGTTCATAACCAGGACCAATCTATATGGTAAATTAGCGCCCCATGTCATAATGTCAAAACATATTTTTATAAAATTATCATGTACACTCCTCCATGGCCGTATCCAGGGGGGGTGGTTTTCCGAATTCAAACCCCCTCCAAAATGTTTATGTTAAGTTTAAAATCGCTCTAAATTTTTACTTATTACCATCGAACATAACACACAAGTTTTCATATATAATTTTTGTTATAGATTCGACCCCCCCCCTGAATTTTATTCTTGATACGGCCATGTCTATAGATTTTTTTGTTTTGTTGACAATTTTCCATTGATCATTCTAGCCTTTTATTTTTTAATTATCTTAAAAAATGACTCATGGCTGTTTTCAGGGAGGGGAGGTCTTGGTATTACCCCCCTCCCCCCTTCCGAAACTTCCTAAAATAATTCTTTATTTTTATTTTACATTAAATATTGTCAATTACGTAATTTATGATTAAATTTCTCATTGAAAAAATAATAATAATATAACCCTCCCCGAAAATTCATTCTAGATACGGCCATGGTACACTCGTAACAGTTTCTTTGTTCTTGTTTGTGTATCGTTCTAATACAATCATCAAACCCAACTTTCGAGAAGACAAGAGCCTTGTAAATTTTTGTTGGGCTGACCATGGTTTTTTTCAATTTTCTTCTTCTGATAATTCAAATTATGAATAAAATTATGTCTAAAGTCATCAAAGATGCGACAAAAAAAAAAAAAAAAGATGGACATACTTCGCACGACAGGTGGTATTCTCTTGACGGGCGTATTAAATTTTAAAGAAATAATAAATCATTTCTTCAGTAAAACGATTCTGAACGAAGGAAATTAATAATATAAGAAAAAAAAAAATGTTCGAAAAATGTCCAAAATTTTTAAACACATTTTCAAAATTTTCTTGCGCCAAAATCTTTTTTATAGGATTTTCTATCTATGTTTAAATTTTCATAAAATTCTGAT
>JAIPRM010014095.1:0-10974 GCA_025469315.1 Stegophylla sp. TES_Ste_2020
CCTTCGTTCAGAATCGTTTTACTGAAGAAATGATTTATCGTTTCTTTAAAATTTAATACGCCCGTCAAGAGAATACCACCCGTCGTCCGAAGTACACCCATCGTGCGAAGTATGTCCGGCTTTTTTTGATTTGGGTCACCCTTGACCGAGATATTTCTTCACCATGTCGCCCTACCATCAAACCAATCAGTAGAGCTTGAACGTGTATGCTCTAAAGTCATAAAATATGTCTTTATGCACCAAAAATGTTTAAATATGCTTTAATAAAATTGTTTTCTCCTTCTGAAGTACTTTTATTCGAAATATGTTTAAATAAAATGTCAAATTATTAGTATAAAATATGCTGTGTCAAAATAGTTAATTTCTTTTAAATTTTTGAAGTATAAATTAAAAATTTTAGGCTTTTACTTAATGGTTAGGTATAACGTTTTTCTCTTAATAATCTGATCGTCGACAGCAGCTGTCTTAATCACGATCTACAGCTCAAATAGTTAGACTATTCTCGTATCATCAATTTAGGTACGTAAAGCAAAACTACATCATTTAGTTGAATTAAAAATAAGGTAATTTTTTTTTTTCATAATTTGTTAAAAATGTTTAGATGATAATCATATTTATTTTTAATTAATTACCAAAATAATCAGAAAACCACAAATAAGACATTAACATCGTTAAAATATGCTCTAAAAACTAAACATTTCTAAAATATGCGAAAATAATAAACAAATTTTGTACACGAAACTATCATGCAGAAAAAATATGCGAATTCATACATATCCGAGCCACACAGTAGTCAGTAATTTGTGATCTATGACGTTACTCGCAATTTCTTAACGGTCGGAAAAATAGGGATGGATGAACGAGAAAGAAATTTAAAAAATATAATGTGGCCCCATTGAGTAGTACGGATCCTGTGTTAAGGTTTAAATAGATTTTTTTTTTTTTTTTATATATTTCAAAAATCTCTTCGTTTTTTCTTTTCCTCCAGGATTGTGCATCACCTCTACACTGGGTGTAGTTGTCACCCTGGTTGAGAACAACCGTATTAAAGGTGTCTCCGTTATTTGTAACAATTCGAAAAACGCTTAAATTGCCCGAAATCAGATCTGTATTTACACTAACAAAATGTCCGTAGTTTAAATAACATAATCGCTCACTTAGAATCTCAATTTTCAAATTCATTGTATGATATTGTAGGATTGTGTTCAAAAGAATTGAATAATTAACGATATTAAAACGGTCTTTAATTATTATAATTAAGACCATTTTACTATCTTCTCACTAATGAGACTTGTTGAAATTTGGTTTTAAACTAAATCCGTAGAACGTGAATTTAGTATAGCGTACGCGTTGGCACGTCCTCTGTACGCGTCCCATAATATGTGGAAAAAATATATTAAATTGGCTCGTGGCTTACTGAGTCGTGACGTTTCTGCGGTTGGCGCGAAACGAACGTAATATTATCATAACTAGGGCTGGGATTTCGATGTATTGTTTTCCGAAGCTTTCTGTGCGATGCTCGTTTTTTTATAAATACATTTTAGGTGTTTTTCAATTAGAATAAGAAATTTTATTTTGCATTTTTTGGCAATATATTTTGATTATACGGTATATTTTGATTTTATCATTTTTTATGGCATTTTATAGGCTTTTAGGTCATTTTTGGCCTAAAATTCAATTTCAAAATTTTATTATTAACTTATAATATGGGATTTATTTTATCTGCTAACAATATATATCAATAGATAACAATTTTTATCTTGCCTCCCAGCACAGCGGTATGCTAGAAGCCTAGAGCATTGATAAAGACGCCCAACGATATCCTTACATCAGTCATATATTTTTTTTGAATTTTAAGCTATAATAAATAAATTTTAGAGACATTTTTTTTAGTGCATTTTTTTATGAGTATTTTTAGCGATTTTTAAGGGCATTAAAATCCCAGCCCTAATCATAAAACATATCCTCGTTCGTCCGGTTCGATGGTTGCGGGTTTTTTTTTGGTTTGAAAAAAAAAAATGAAAAATGTTCTTTTGAATTTTGATTTCTAGTGGTGGATAAATAGGGCGTTTTTTTTTTTTTTTTTGGGGGGGGGTGGTCGAGAAATACGCGGAAAAAAATATTCGTTACACGTAACAATATTCGAATATATTTATTATTTTCAATTATTTAAGCCCGAATATTAATGTCCGGTAAAACCTCGAAAAAAAATTCTCTTAAAAATATGTACTTAGAATCCTAAAAAAAAAATCCGAAAACACACTAAAAATCTCATTAAAATTAATTGACGTTCCGCAAACATAAAAAAGTAATGCATTTAAAATTTTCGATCTCTCCAAATAATTTGTTTATTTAAAATTTTTGATATTTTCGAACTGTCCTGGCTTAAAGTGTATTTCAATAACTCCAAGGATCTTAATTATTAACTCTTAATTAGGTGTTTTTCGTCAACTTAAGGTGGTAATTACATTTTAAGTTTTACATACCTAATTTTAAACTGTTTTTTACTCAGTTTATTATTTTTTTTTTTTTTTTTCATTCCAAATATAATTAGTTTATGTCGACTATACGTGACACGACATTTATGTCAGTAGGTCCAGAAAATGAGTTCTGTTTGGCAATAAAACCATGTAAAAGACTAAATTTAAAAAGAAATTTCATATGAATAATAAAAACTAAGATATTTTTCAACATAGTTAACACCAATATTTTATTTAAGCACTCGATTGTGATCAAATGTATCACGTTTCACTTTATAATCTTCGTTGAAGTTTTTGCCATCCATAAATGATGATTTTATGTGTAACAAAAGGTGGAAATCACTGGATGCCAGATCTGGACTTCAACGGGGACGATCGATTTGTTGCCATGGAAAATCTGCAAGAAGTTGTTTCGTCACATTTGGGCATTGGTGTGGACGAAAAAAATGCCGCGGCAAGCAGTTTATTTTTTATTATTGCACGACGATGGTTTTAAAATGTCCCCCAACAAGTTAATAAAATAATCGGAAACGCGATAAAAATATAAAACGAAACTTGCTTCTTGGACGTACATCGTATCATATTATAACACCATAAAACTTAATGCGACTATAACACTAAAATTAATTTTAAGTTTCATCAAATCTTTTTTTTTTTTTTAATAGTCATATAATTAAAAAAAAAAAAAGATGAATAATTCGAGTAATTTTAACAGTTTTAAAAGTATTAATTTTTTGATAGCTTATTTTAATTTATAAATGTTATTTTTCTATGCGTTTTAGAGCACGTTCGGTCATAAATTAATTTTTCAATGTTCTTTCATAGGTATTTTCGGACATCATCATCGTCCATGCCCCAGTTATAATGTTATGCAATCGTTTGATCGAGAGTGTGCACGTGTGATACGTTTGCTAATTATTGTTTGCATGAAATTAATTCTCGAGGTTCCGTCCGTCAAACGACTGCCTACGTATGCCCGTGTCATACACACGCCGAGGGTACACTTCGCTCACGATCAATATAATATTACTTTATCCGGAATAACGCATTTCGCAAACATCCCAGAACGTATATGTAATATATATATATATATAACTGAAAATTATTTACATTTTTATTTTATTATCTTTCTAGTGTGTGCGCTGTTTTTTTTTTTTTTTTGTTTTTGATCATAAAATACGAAAATTGTGAATTTTGACCCATCATTCTATGAAAGTTTCAAATTTAAATTGTATTCCACTCTTCTTGATCAAGATCACATTTTTGGCCCATTAGATGTAAAAATATTTTTTTCTTATCGAAAAAGCAAATGCAAATTTCAATTAAATTTTCCATAACAAGTTTGTGAAAAAATAATTTTCTTTTTAAATAGATCATCTATTAAAACTCTCTAGTACAGTTCTCTCCCCGTCTCTCTGCAACGATAAGCTAAAAATCCAAAAACTTATTACTCATAACACCAAGAACAAAACATATCGCACTAAAAATGAATAATAAAATGAAATAGGCCTTCGATTATTTTATTTATCTCTATAACTTAAACGATTTTGTTATGTTAAGAAGAAGCGTTCAATATTGATAAAATGAAAATTGTTCGATTATTATCTTTAATAAAGATTTTTGTGAATAATAATAATTGTGGTGCGAATACATCCGTACGAGTAGTCGGCAATCACCAAAAGTTTGGCGACCGCTGAGAGATCATTTCTTTGTTTTGTTTAAGTCCCGCGAGCTGTGAATCGCGTTTTCTCCAGCGGTTCCGGAAAACAGCGGGACCGGGACCGGGACTACGTCCGGATCGTTTGTACGCAAAAACGCCGAGGCAAACTCTAATAATAATAATAATAACAACAATGCTCTTTTTTTGGACGAGTGGCGTGAGAATTATTACACTGAGTATACGCGCCGGGTGGTGGCCGTATTCCGGGAACGTCTCTTAGAAAGACTCGGGGCAGTATCCCCGAGTACCTCTTCATACATAATAACATCACCACCGGGCTGCATAATGTTTTATACTCGCCGTTGGCCGTTGAACGACTTTGCTAAAAACTCTCCGTCGACCGGCATAACAAAAGATTGAGGCGTTGTTCGCGTTGCACACGCGAGATAAATAAACCACAATACCGATTTCCGTTTAATCTTTTCGAATACTTCATTATCAGAGACCAGGAGGACTAACTGCAAATAAGTGGCACGCGTGCTATGTCTTTGGTATGGGAGACATTTTTTAATGGCACCGGAATGACTTCCACGAACCTATTCCGTATTGCAATACACCGAATTATAAATTTCAGCTAATTGAAATATGGATTGGTTTTTACCTGTTACTGTGATTTCGGATAGTAAAACTGGTATAAAACCCCACTTTAGGTCAGAGTTCAGATCATTCCGATTGCTCGGCACCGCTCAAAGGAGTAATTATTCAAATTCATTGGGGGGAAACGAAAAATTCGAGCCGAAACGGTACCATATAATATGGCAAAAATTAAATTTTCACCGATAATCGACATAAGTGTTGTGTACCTTCAGGTCGACTCTATCTCTATGCATCGGAAAAATAGTACCTAGATCTAATAAATCCAATAGATGAGAAAAAAAAATGTTAGAAAAATGTCCGAAATGTTTTTTTCACGTTTTCAAAATTTTCTTGCGCCAAAATATTTTTTTATACGATTTTCTATCGACGTTTGTATATTTTCATATAGTTCGGATCAAAAAATAATGGTTTCCGAGTTGTTTTTGTCAAATTTTGGGTAGTTTTTTGCAAAAAAAAAAAATTGAAGAATTGAGTAATTCAAAAAATGACCTCTCCAAAGTACAATCTAGAGGCAAATCCGATTTCAAAAATTTACTGATCGAAATCTTTGGACAAGTATTTCTATACGAAAAGTTGTGCACAGAAAAAAAAAATTGAAAAATAAACATCACTGTAAAAACACTAGCTTCTTCACTTCGTTCAGAATCTAAATTCGCTTTGAAAATAAATAAATATTAACGAATTATAATTGTAATATTTCTCGTGACCTTTTGTACCACCGGCGTTCCATAACAGTAGTAGTAGTAGTAGTAGTAGTAGTAGTAGTACATAGTAGTGTCAAAACAGATGCTCTCGTCAGTCGTCACCCACTCGAAAATCGCGTTTTGCACATGTGAAAAGTTTCCACGTAGGTAGGCGGTCGTCAGATTCAGAAATATTGTTCGTAAACTCCGATCGAACGCAAATGCTTTTGGGCATATCTCTCCACCCTCCGCCGCGCCCTCACCGGTGGTATATCGTAACTGCCCCCCCTCCCCCCATTCTCACGACCATATTGTCACACGTCACGGTCTCGTGGCACGCGGGGGTAGGAGGGGGGGGGGCTCGTTAAACTTCTGCAATTATTGCTGTCACGTCACGACTCCGACGCACATGCCTGCAGGACATATTATGTTTTGGAAAATACGTCACGTGTGACTTCTTGGCGCGTGAAAAATCGACTTTCCCGTCTCCTTGCCGGGTTTCGCTTCTCTTTTTTTTTTAACAAGTATTTCTCAGTGCTGAAATTCGCGACCACCGTTGCGCACATACATCACAACACGAGAAGAATATATTATACGAGACCCCCAGCGAAAATATCAGTAACTAAATTTTTTTTGGTAATTGCATAATCTGCAGCAGATCTGCAAGTATAAACATGTATCTATTGCTTCACGAAAACGACATTACACTATTAAAGACTTTCTTGATAATCATATTTAAGAAACACTAAAAATTTTAAGTTTGCAACTTTGATTTTCTACACTGAAAAATTCTCAAAATTGTTTGTGACTACCGTTTTCGCTGGGGGCCATGAATCATACATCATAATTTACTCATCCCAAAACCAAGACAGGTTTTGAGCAAGGGTAACAGCAAGATTTCAAGTAATTCCATGTGGTTTAATTCAATATTACGTAATACGTATAGGGTGTAAAAATACCAGACATACATATCGTAACCATAGATATTCTTCATTTCTCGGTTAAGATACTCTTGATGGGCGTATTGAGTAGTTAAAGAAACGATAAATTATGTCTGATTTTAAACTGTCTCCAGTTATATAATTATACCGAAAATAACTGGCCAAACTGATATTAAGTATGTTTAACAATTTAACAACAAAATAATCTATGACTCTTTCATATTGATTTTAACATAAAATGTAAATATAAGTAAATGATTATATTAAGAGTAAGCTTTTATAAATTGTGTAACTTAAAACAAATTATTCTATATGTTACGAAAGAAATCGGTAATTTTTTTTAATTAATAACAGTAATTTTAACCGTACCTAATTCTAATTTCAAACGCTTATAAAATCACTAGCTTCTTCGCTCCACTGAAAATCTAAAATAATAAATCCTAAATCATAACAGTGAACAGACTATGTAAATTAAATGAAATCCTGTCAAATTTATTGTTACTACTTATAATATAGAAAAGAAAAAAAAATTATCAAATTTCATAGCTATTTTTATAATGATTTTTAGAATATATTAAAAAATTTAACGAAAAAATCAAACTAGATAAGTGCAAGAGATTAATATTATTTAAACCAATAATCACTTGACGTGTATCCTGATTTCATTGCGAATATTTTGGTGCAATAAAATTTCTTACGGACAAAGAATAAAATATTTTACAAGGGTTTGATTGAAAAAAAAAAAATCGGAGAAAGTACGGATAAATTACCTATTTTATTACATAATTCTTATTAACACACGAAAAGGTCCAGAGGTTAATCGGTAATGGTTAATTGCATCTTTTTAATTATGTTAATTGTGACAGTTGGTATATATAATATAATATTTTAATAGTTTAAAATCTTATTTAATTAAATAATGTCCTAATAGCCAATCAGGTATGAACATAGTTTCGACCAATGACAATCGTTTTGCTTTCAATAATAAAATTCATAAAAGCGGTTAGACCGTCGTCTCATCGTCAGTGTTCAAACCGATGCGGCAATGGAGAGATCGTCTCGCCGATCGGTTTCACTTACTCTTTCTGTCTCTGTCTCTCTCTTTCTCTTCTCTCCCTCTTTCTTCTTACTAAATGTGTTTTATCTATTATGTGTACATTTTTTTTTTTTTTTTTTGACACCTTGTTTCCATTTCGTTATTCGGTTCGCTGAAGGTACGCGTGAGTGATGGTGCATAGGGCATCGGTAATTCACAGTTAACAACCTGTGTGGTTGCTCAAGTCGCCTGATACCCCGTGTACTGGACGTAATCTTAACAATGCGAGGGTACATGGGTTTTAACTTAAATTTATAATAGTACACGTAGTATTTAAAACGGAATTCGTGTGCGCGTTAGGTAGGTCCCCTCCATGAGCCCACCTTGTCGTGGTGGAGGGGCTCATGCCTTTAGGGGCATGCTAACGGGCTCACCAAAAAAACGATAGTTAAAAAGTCTTTGGGCATTTTATCCCCGCCCCACGGGTTCAGGGGATCCATTATCATAGCTTTCTTTCTTCAGAAGTTCATCACTTATTTTTTTTTTTTTTTTTTTATCGGATAAACGAGAAATATTTTGAGGTGTACGAGGATTTTCACACGCCAAAACCACCCCTTTAAACACATCCTTGGTACGGAACATAGAACATTGACGACGCGGGACGTATAGAACAAAGACACTAATTAATTATAATTAAAACACTAATCAACACTAGTAACTACGTAAATAACGAATGCCGATCACATAATATAATATCGGATGAATATTGGCACGACTACTATTGGATACCACCCGCCACTTTTACGGTTAGGTATAACGTGTACAATATACATTACGCAGGGTGCAATATTATCATAGTCGTAAAATTTCGATTTAGCCGTTTAATAATTAATATTATTCAAATGAGCGTCGTCGGGACGCGATTAAAGTTTTAAATCGCGTTTCGTTATTAATGCATTCAAAAACGGTGGCGAGGTTCCCGCGGGACGGAAACGTCACGGGGCGTAATGCGTATACGCGACTAGCTCACTAATTAAAAAAAAAAAAATACTATTGCATAAAAACACGAACTGTATGATTGCCGGGCACTAATCGGGCGAAAACGAAGAGGTTTATACAGAGCGTTCAAAATATATGGAAAACTTTACTCGTATATTATAGGATAGGTTCGTAAATAATTATTATTGTCCGACAAAAAAAGTTATCAGATTTCGGTAGCCTCGTTTACATGGCTGTAACTTCTGTGTCATGACTTTCTCTAGAAATTATTATTTTGCTTTTAAGTTTTTTTTTTTTTTTTTAATAGGTGTTTAAACCATAATATAATTATGTAATACCTACATGCATGTTTTGAGAAACTTAACGTCGAATTCGAAAACGAAAATTTATTTAGTTAATATTTTTCCATTTTATATTTATATATATATATATATAACCAGCCAACACGAGTGTCGTTTTTTTTTTTTTTTTTTTTAATTCGCGCGGTACGTAGCACTAATATTTATTAGGAGACGGAAAAATGTTAAAGGTTCTTTTCCTACAAATCTAAGAAAAAATGTGTTAGTTAACAATCGCTTTCTATGCAGTGCTATATTAATGGTAGTTAAGCATTTTATTATGTTTTGTGTTTTTGTGAGACCGAACATTTTTTTATTATTATTATTATTATTATTATTATTACTATCATCATCATTAATTTGTTTGTAGCAAAACAAATACGAAATAAATTAAGTATACCTAGCAAGGGCTAGTTGTATTGTAAACCTTATGAAACGAGTAATATTTTAAAATATAAAGAAAGTGTAAACATTTCAAATGTCAAAACGTTATTTGAATTGTAATTTTATCAGGGCTTCAGACCAGTTAAAACCGGTTTCGTTATTAACCGGTTTTGTAGGAAAATTAACATACATAACCAAAAACGAAAACGAAACCACAATTTAAAATTTTATTGAACAAATTCAGAACACAAAACCAGAATTTTATTATGTTCTCGAATCTTTTTGAACTTTAACTTTTCATATAAAGCTATACAAATGTAAATTAAGAATAAATTTATTCAAAACAAAAATCTATTACCTATTTTACTTTTAAAAATATTTTAATATGGGTTGGTGTCACTTGTTTTTATTAAATATAGTTATGATAATGACCATGACTTCAATACTTAATGGGGTTTTATATTTTTGAAAAGCTGAAAAGTTGAATTTCAAAACATGATCTTGGGATGATGATAAAATCAAATTATATCATAGATGATATATAATTTGAATTCGAACTGATATTATGGATTTGACAGTAATAAAATATGATTGTTTTGCCTTAAAGATCTATAATTACATCTATATGATTATATCTAGGGAATAAATTGATTTTCACACATTACTACGTCAATGTTATTGTTATCTGTTACAACTAGAGTCTGTAGATATTAATTATTATTTATTATTAATTATATAGTATGAATTATAAATACGAAGAACGAAATCAACCGGTTTTTAAAACCAAAAAAAAAAAAATATCAAAAGAACAAAAACCATTGACCGAAAAAATTATTTCGGTTTGAAGCCCCGAATATTTTATTGACTTTGTATTCGAGTTGAGAAAAAAAAAATAATAAAGTTTAGTCGCGCGTTTTAGTTTTTTTTTTTTTTTGTAATACATAAAAATTTATTTACGTAATCGCATACGTATTGTATCCAAAAAATTACGTGTCGAAAGTCGCGAACTCTATTCATCGGGTACATACATCGAGTACGTAGTTACACACGTCATATTGAACACCCTGTATACCGCGGTTGAAATGTCGTACGCCCAGGATTACTTATTACAGACGTACATTATGATATTAAAAACGACGGACGACGGGGAAGATTTATCGTTTTAGGATTTTTTTTTTGTTTTTTTTTTTTTCCACGAACACAACGACACGATAGTGGACACCATACGTCATATCGTGACTTCGCGTTATTACTGCTGTACACATGAAATCGATCGATGTAACATAAAAAAATATCGTGTTAATTAATAAAGACTCGAGACTTTGGGTTCGGAGAGTGAACAGAACCGAATCCGATCCCGCGCGAATTGTTTTTTTTTTTTTTTTTTTTTTTATCGTCTAAATAATTACTGCAGTCTTAGAATGGGATTTTAGATTCCGAATGAAGTGAAGAAGCTAGTGTTTTTACAATGATGTTTATTTCTTTTTTTATTTATTTTTTTTCTGTGTACAACTTTTCGAATGGAAATACTTGTGCAAAAGTTTCGATCAATAACTTTTTGAAACCCGATTTGCCTCTAGATTGTACTTTGAAGAGGTCATTTTTTTAATTTCTCAATTCTTCAATATCTTTTTTTTGGAAAAAACTACCCAAAATTTGACAAAAACGTCTCGAAAACCATAATTTTTTGATCAGAATTTTATGAAAATTTAAACATAGATGGAAAATCCTATAAAAAAGATTTTGGCGCAAGAAAATTTTGAAAATGTGAAAAAAAATTTTGGACATTTTTTTTT